>CM021109.1:126389216-126406188 GCA_007115665.2 Sequoiadendron giganteum | reverse complement strand
TGCAACAAAATAGAATAACGACTCTATTGGACAAGGACGAAATTTGAATCCAATATCACATACTCTAATTGATTTTAATAAATAAAAAATAACCATTTATTTCCACCATTCAAAAAATAACGTTTCAAAGTAATAAATATTTCCTCTACTTGACATAACCATTTCCAAAACAATTTAACATAACTTAATATCCATATCATTTAAAACAAATACATTATTCCATCTAAATATATTATTTTTAAAATAAGGTCAATAATTTATCCAAGAATACCATATCCCCATTTTTCCAATTAAACTTAAGTCAATATTTTAATATTTACATATATTCCGTCATAAAATCCATATATTAAAATTAACAGTTAATCTATATGAATATAATAATATAATATTTGTAACTAAACACTTAATTAAAATTTTAATATTTAATATTATATAATAAAATATAAAATATTAATATATATATTATTATTATTTTAATATATATATTAATATTAAAATATTATAAAAAATATAATAATAAATATTTAAAAGATAATATAAATTTTTATTTTAATTTTTATTAAAACAAACGTGTTGACCGTGTGATCGCCTTAGGGCACGCACCGCATGCATTAGTGTTGGAGGTTGGGCAGTTGTGTTTAACACAGCCGACCCCTGGTTAGGGCGTGATTGTGTTAACCACAACCAACCCAAATTATGGGTGGGCTATGTTTAACACAATTGAGCCCTGGTCTGGGCGGTGGCAATGGATGGGAGGAGCGGGGGTCACGTTGTGCGTGACTCCCCCCCACATGCCTTCCATGGGGGGAGTGGTGGGGGTGAGCCCACAACCCCTCAGAAATAATTTTTATTTTTTAAACATAAAAAAAACGGCTTGCGGATTTTTTCTCCAGGGTATAAATTTTAACCCCAAAATTTGACAATGATATATATATGCCTATATATATATGTATATCAGTATATACATATATATATATATATATATTTATATACATATATTTCCCAAGAAGAATTTTCATAACACAATGGGAAAACCCTTTATAAAATAGCTATTTTTAGTCAAGAATACCCTTTTGTTTTGAGAAGAATTCAAACATATATTGAGGTTTTTTTTCCAAGGTTTTGCAAATAAGATCTAGCATGGAGTTATTTTATCTATTTTTAAACATAAATCATTCAAGTTTCCAAACAATGATTTTGCAAACAACAATTCCAAAAACATGAATCTTTTCAATTTCAATAACAATTAAATAACATGAACCTGATGGTGCACATATCCTTGCTTTGATTCCCTCTTCAAATTAGAAAATTTTCTCAGATTCAATGCAAACCCACCAAAATGCCAAAATTCTTCCTCCTCTCTTCTATTTTCAATTTCTCCAACTTGTTTTTAAAAAACTTGAGAAGAAAAATACAATAATAATGAAAATCCTCAAAATATCCATACAACAACCCTCATCAATTTCTGAAAACAGAAAATGGAAAATATCTCAAAATATCTCTTTTTCAATTTTTGAGTTCAAACTTTTATAAACAAAAAGCAATTTAAATTCTTTTTCTAAATTTCCAATTTAATCTTTTCAATTTCAAACATTAAATCCATAATTTCACAATGAAATACTTATCTGATTAATTTAATCAACATACCATAAGTAGAAATATTATATCTGATTAAAAGAATTTATAAACATTATATCGTAAGTAACATCATTACCAGATTAATTTAATCAACCACTTAAATACATAAAGCCATTTAATTTCCCTTTTCAACTTGCAATTAAAGAATCGAAGAGAGGGAACAATATTCAAAGCAACACAACCCAAGTAACACCCGACAACACACTATGACTAGGGTGATGACTTGGCACGAAAAACCTAGCTAGTATCTCCCAATCGAATACCGTTGAGCATTGGACACGCTCAAACCTATGAAACCAGGTGGAGTCAATGCCATGTACCTGTCAACCTGCAAACAAAGAGTATATCCACATACATAAACATGTCATAATTAAAACACACCGTGAATAGGAAATCATGGGATCGTAAGGCGCTCGCAAGCGATTGGTGCGATACCATCCCCTTCACCAATACAATGTAACTAACTAACAAATCTAACATATTAATATAGTCCAAAGCATAAACATCATTAATTCGAATATCTATTTATGTTAATTCAAAACATGACATAAAGATGACATCATATTAAAATACCATCACATCAAAAGATAACATTAACGTCGCTTTATAGATAGCGAACAAATAATAGTTGGGTACCAAAGTCAAGGTACTAACAGAAAGTACAACATAATAGAGAAAAACATTGTTCAATCAAAAGGACAAAATAGAGGGGTATTAGAGTTATGATGATGGATTCACATTTATGATGATGGATTCATAGTTATTATGATGGATTCACAATTATGATGATTATTGATTATACTTTTATCAGTAATGTTTATGCTTATACCATGCTTAGTAGATCAATTTAATTGGTAGAGTGGGTTATTACTTCTTTGAGCATTATGTGATTAGTGGATGTATGTTCGTATCATGTTATTAGTATTTTATTTTTGTGCATCGATATGTTTTGGTGAAGGGGAACAATGTCACATCTCTCCCTTATGAGTGCCCTGTGATGCTGCAACTTTTCCTTTACGATGTGTTTGACTGGTTGACTATGTACATGCTCGACAGTGTGGTTTACTGCAAGTTGCAATTACTAGGCATCAAATCCACCTGAATTTCCAAGTTTTAGCATGCCTTAATCTAAATGGAGATTGTTGATTTGGAGATAGCATTAGGTCCCCTATGCGAGCCATCATCCTTGACGAGGATGTGTATTTTTTGTCACCCTAGCAATGTTGTTTGTTTGTTTTTTGTGTCATGGTCTTATCTTTCATCTTCATTATGAGGTCTGTATTGCTCGATATTTTGTATGTTTATATTAAATTAGTTGGTTTGTGCTTTGATTGATCATCATATTGAAATAGAGTTATTAAGTTAAAATCCTTTTTGATAATTAAAATAAATTTTTTCATATAATTGAAGTATTGATAAAATGAAATACTATTAAGGTTTTATTTTGTCTAAATAAATTAAAATTATGATTAAATTTTGGAATATTAAAATAAATGAGACTATAATGAATAAAATAAATTATTGAGTATAAAAATATAAGAATATATTATAAATAAACATATTGGAGTTGTGGCAGTTAAGAACGTGGGGGAAAATAAAATAAAATAATTAATTTAAAGAAGTGGATGTTGCAACAAAGAGTTGGGAAGTGGTTAATAAATTAATTAATTTGCTAAAGAAAGGGGTTGTTGCATAATTTATGGAAAATCTAATTTTGTTTCTTTCCATGAACAATTTTCTGGTTCTTGAAATATTTTCTTGGGGGTTTTGGAAGCTTTCGAATTGGGGATTTTTTAGTGTTGTGTAAATTTAGAAGGTTTTGAAGCAAGGGTTGTAGTAGTAGGCTGAGATTGTAAGCTCTACATCAAGTTATCACTTTGGAAATAGGAGAAACTAGGTTCTTGCTAATCTCAATTATAATTTTGTAGAAAAGGAAAGGGTGTAATTGTGCTATTGAAACAACAACTCCTGATAATTTCTGAGTTGTGCCATTTATAAGATTCAATGTTTAAAATTTTTCCAAGATTTTATAAGAAATCAAATTTTTGCTTTTCTGCAAACCATACCCCATATAATGGTGTTGAATCCTCTTCTTGATATATTATCAGGCCCAAACTATAATTGGGGCATACCTTGTATTCCTCCATTTGTATTCATATATTGTACTCAGTTGTAGGTGATTGCTTGTGAATTTTTGAAGGCTTTCTATGAAACCAATTTTTGCATAGATGAATATTTTTACGCCTTATTGTGACATCTTTTGGGACATTCAAACTATTGTATACAACCTTTTAAATATAAACTCATTATGTGTGTATACCCTGTGGCCTTGGTTTCCCCGACACTCAAATGCGGTTTCTTAAAATTTCTTCTACCCTTGTAGTTATTAGCACACCTTGTAATTTGGCCAATAGCTTATTTCAATGGCTGACCTATGAGCTAGGCTTGGCGCTAGCCAATCTTGGCCGGTGACTAGAATTTATCTCTTCCTCTCAACAATTATGCCACTATACTTACACACAGGATTCTATTTGTCCTTCCCATTAATGTTTCCTTCAAGGCGGTTCTTTCAAGTGTAGTGATTTTTATTGGAGACCTTAATCTATGTTTAGAGTGTGAAACTATGTATTATCTAGGGATAGTTTCCTTTTCTTTCCTACATCATATGCTTAACATTGAAAACTCTGATTCTTTTTATTTCCTAGTTATCATTTGTTATAATTATATCTTCATTTATTTTGAAGAGATTATGCTATTTGTTTAGCATGTGTAATATTTAATTTTATATATGATAATAAATAGACATATTGGATGTTGGAGATTTGGTTAATGATCATTGTAATGGAAATTTGAATTTGTAAGATTTAATGAATAACCTTAGGCAGGTTGTTTGAGTGTTGTCCATATAATGTGGGCTTTGATGAATATATAATTTATTTGGTATTCAATTAAATACCATTTGATGTACGGATGGCTTGGTTGATAATTGTTAATATTTGAGTTCGATGAAAATGTAGTTTGTTGCCTTTCAATATGTATTGTGTTGTATATGAACATTTGTATTTTTAATGCATTGGAAATTTATACATATATACATAAATACATACAAACATACATACACACACACACACACACACATATATATATGCATATACTCATGTACGCTTTTCTGCCACTTTTAAATCTATTATTTGGCACTGTAACGTAATCCACATTTCATCTTCCTTTTAAATACACACACACATGTATATATGTATGTATATGTATGGTTCTTTAGGTATATATATATGTAGCTATATGATTTAAATTTTCACTTTGTAACTTAAAATAGAGCCTTGCTTAAATGATATAATATATATATATATATATATATATATATATATATATATATATATATATACACACATATATATATATATATATATTTGTATATGTGTAACCATAGGTATTATATTTGATAATGTTGTTTTAGTATTGATTTATTCTGATAGAAAAATGAATGTATCATAGAAAAATTTAGATATAGAAGAATTGAGATTATTCTTGGTCTAAGATGAAAATTTAAAAAATTGTAATGGTTGTGTTATTAATTTAACTTGCATTCTTTGTTTAAGTTATTGTATGAATTAAGCTAGTAAGTAGTGAAAATGAGATATTAGTAAGTTCTTGCTCAATGTTTAAATTATTTGTGTGAAGTAGGTATTAGGATTCTTCTAGAGGCTAGGGGACAATTCTGTTCTTGATATAATTCATTGATAATCCTTGAGATGGTTTTCTATGTATTGATTGAGTATACAAGGGTCATTAGCCTTGCACGTTATATTCTCCTTTATGGTTGTGACTTGTGGGTGGAATGATTTTTTCCTTGCCTTGTTGTGTATGTTAATGAGGTTTGGGTGTTTGTGTAAGTTGACCTTTCTCTATTGTTTCATTGGGTCTCCTAGTTGCTAGTAGGGTAGTGAATCTCAATGGGGACCGACACACAAAGTGGTGCCAAGGTGACCCATGTAGGAGTTTTGTAATTAAGAGATAATATAAAATGAATTAGGGGGTTGGGTAGTAATCACACTAATCAAGATAAGAGAATGCCTCACTCATAGCTCAAGTGCTTGTTTGGGCTTGAGATGAGTTGAGAAGGCCTGGAATGGCAAGATCAACTACCTCGTCCTCTTGAGAGGTATGTTGATTTTGTATAGAGATGTATGGGGGTTGAAGATTAATAGAGGCTACTAGGGGTTGGGTAGTAATCACATTAATCAAGATAAGAGAATGCCTCACTCATAGCTCAAGTGCTTGTTTGGGCTTGAGATGAGTTGAGAAGGCCTGGAATGGCAAGATCAACTACCTCGTCCTCTTGAGAGGTATGTTGATTTTGTATAGAGATGTATGGGGGTTGAAGATTAATAGAGGCTACTAGGGTAACCTAGGATGGGAGCTGAGGCCTAGGAAGATCTACCAGGGTAACCCATAGAAAACTATGTGATGACATTCCTCCTATGGTAACCTAGTATTATCTTGCCTCATGTCTCTCTTTGAATTTTGTGTGCATTTGGAAGTGGTGTTTCTGTAATGTGAGGTTGTACCGTACTGGTACATTGGAGTCAGGTTAGCCCTTGTACCATCTTCTATCTCTTGACAATTGTGTTGGGATATTAATGCTATCTCCTAGCACAACGGGTGGACCTTAGGGTTCCACATGGTCGAGTGGAATGTGCCTTGTACTACATTGGGCTCCCTCACTTGGTTCATGTTTGTGGTGACTACTCTTGGTTATGAAGACTTTTGCACTTGTTCCAGTTCATGTGGATTATATTTCATGTACTTTTATTGTCCCATAAATCTATTGTATCACTTATAATACTTTTGATGTACTCTCCTCACATGTGTTCAAGGAGAAGTTGTTCATGATGGAACGATGTAATAATGTAATGTTGTAAATTATTGCTGAACTTTCTCTTGTAATTAGTAAATTTAGTGATGTAACTTATTTATATTAGTTAATGAAATTGATTTTGAATGGTAACTAATGATGACATACTATGGTTAATGATGGCACTTCTAAATTTATTATTTGGAGATGTATATCTTGATTCCGATGTGTACTACAACTAATAAACCTTTTAAGGCATAGTTTTGGACCGAGAGTTACCCAAGATTTGATATCTTGAGGAGTGACTTCCCATGGTTTAGGTATCTTGAGGAGTCACTTCTAAGATATCATATCTTGAGGAACTTCTTAGTGTATCAATATACCTAAATGTGGTTTGAGATGGTGGATCACAGTCTTGTTCTAAATTAGTTGGTATAGCTTAACTATATGTATGTTTAGATACATTTATCATGCTTGTTATTTTTTCTTGAATTGTAATATTGTACTCTCTTATAATGGATAATGTAAATGATTATTATTTCATATGTTAGTTAATTAAATGATCTTTTATATTGCTTTATAGATGACATGATACAAGTAATTCATATTGGATGTTCTTTAAATGGTATAGATTATGGGAAATTCATATTGATAGATGGATTTGTTAAATGTGATGAATCATATTTTTTGATAGTAGATTTATGGGATTCTAGTAGCCTACTCATGGAACCTTAGAGGACCTTGGTCTAGAATGACAGTTATTGTATTGGAAACTTTTAATATGTTGCACTAAATTTTTTTTAATTCCATTTTAAGGTTCTTTAGTGTGTTTCCCTCTAGGGTTTCGTGGTGGGGCATTACAGACAAAAGACTCTTTAGATTGTGATAATGTATTCTCTCCTTTACAGGAGGGTGTAAAATGTAACGAATTTGAATCATTTGTGTTTTGTGTGATGATAGTTGCATTAAGTGAGGATTTATTTATTTATTGTGTTTCTTATAAGGATAACAATCAAGACCACTAGTGTCTATCAATTTAGGATGCACCCTTGTTAAAGTTTTCTTAGAAGTATGTTTTATGATAGTGTTGATATTAAGTTAAGGCTTATTTGATGATTTTATTTCTATCATGGGACAATAACCAAGACAATGAGACTTTTCTTGCATGTGAGGCTCTTTGGGGACATGGATACCTTGTTCTTTAGAACCACATCCTTTTACACTATATCCCAGTTGTTTAATCATTTCATAACCTTTTCCATAAGTTTTCTTCATCTCTTTTGGATTCAATGTTTGTTCATGATTAAGTTCATCAAATTTTGTTGTTCTTCTAAAGTGGTTGAGGTGGATGCTTTCGAAGGGTCTTCTTAATTTTGTGTTGACATTACCATTGTTTTTTTCCCTTGTCTAAATATTTGTTTATGATCTTTTATTCTCCCATTAATGTATGTTTGAAATCCAAGGAATGCAATCATAATATAAGAATTTTGACACTGTTTCCATCTCTTGTTTCTCTTCCTTTATAGGTTCTATGTTTGATGTTGGAATTAGTGTACTTAGAGGACTTGTGGTTGATTTTTCAACTTATAAGCAACTTTTAGGCTTAGGTTCTATTTCAAATTGGTATTCCTTGTTGTTATAGACATATTTGATGATAAGATTAAGAGTTGAAGGCATCATTTGCATCCCATGAATCAAAGGTCTATTGGATGTTGTGGTTGTCATTGATGTCAACACTATTAGTATTGGTGATTTTGAAGACTGTATATGTTGAAGATATTGAGAAAATTGTAAAAAATATATTGCAAGGAGCCAGTGAAGTTGAGAAGGTCAGAGTGGTGGAAAGTGGTGTAAGTTGATAATCAAAGAGTGCACTTTAAAGGGTTTGTCGTTGAAAATTTCTTGTATTTTGTTTGAAATTTTCAGTGGTATGCATCAAGATTTGTGGAAGTTAAGAAGTTTTGTGTGCCTACAATTATTCAATTTTTTAGTAAGTGTTCTTGGAAGAAGAGGATGAAATTATGGTAATTTAAGTTGTTGTGCATGTACCTGTGATATTCATAGATGATTCTAGATCATTCTATATAAGTTTTGTACATTTGAATTGATTAGAGTGTTCATGATCAAATATTTTTCTGATGTGTGCTCGAGTTTTCATGTTCTTGGCCAAAATGATGGTGTTAGCATGTTGTGGATCCATGAAGATTAATATTTTATTGTTTGGCATGTTTGAAGGTGTTTTTTTGGGTCCTCACTATCTTGTGACCGACTTGTGTTGGTGCACATTAAGATTTATTCATGTATTGAGGCCGATAGTTGTAATTTATTCTTTATTTGTGGCCAGCTGAATAGTTGATGTAAATTCGTGTAGCAGATATATAAGAACAATTTTTTTCCTCATTTTGAGGAAATTCTCGATATGTGCAAGTGGTGTACATGTGTGAATAAGGTCAAATCATTCAAGAGTAGAGCAGAGTGTGAAAGAGATTGAGTAGAGTATGGAAGAGTGTGTAGAAGTTTATCTGCGCCTAATCGATACTGTAATCAGGCTTTTATAGAAGCTAATTTATCAATTCAACTTCATCAGATGGATTTAATTTGATTATTGTATGTAAGGTAGTGAGCCTTCCTCTAAGCAATGTGCTCTAGGTAGTGTGCTTGAATACAAGTGCATTCCTTATTCATTATTCATTATACTTCTAATAGGGTATAATCTTGTGGACTAATATCCACCATGGTTTTTCCCCTAATAGGGTTTCCATGTATAAAATCTTGGTGTTCATGTGTCTCTAATGTGTTATTGATTTATGCTTGCACTATTAATTATCAAAATTGATATTAAAGGTTGATTAATGTTGAATAAGTTTGATTTTGGTAACAACTGATTCACCCCCCCTCTCAGTTGTCTATCCTTGTTTTGCTAGCAAGGTCTTCCTAAAAGGATATTGTGTGAAAGGACATGAGGAATAACATGAATAATTGTTTGTAAGGTAGTCTTTCCAACTGTAATAGGTAAAGTGATCACTTCAAGAGATTTATTTCCCACATTATCAAATCCCTTAGTAGATAAAGAATCAAGTTGAGTTTTTGATTTATCAACTTTAATTTTATCCATAAGTCTTGCACTACACACATTAAGAGTTGATCCATTATCAACAAGGGTCCTTTTTATTTCATTCTTGTTGTATCTAGATATGATATTGAATTCATCATATCTCTTTCTCATCTCGAAGGGAGGGAGCTCATGTTGATGAAAATTAATGTCTATGGTGTTCGAGGTTATGGCTTGAATTTGCACTACCACACATTTTGAGTGTGCATTAGAAGGGATAGGAACTCTTTGTAAAGCACTTTGAATCATGTTATGATAGTGAGGGGAGGCTTGAATAATTTCCCATAAAGATATCTTAGCAAGATTATTTTTTAGTTGTTTGACAAGCTCATACTCCTTTCCAATATTTGAAGGAAAACAAGGGGAACTAAGCAAGATAGGATTAGGAAATGGGAGAGATGTTGAAGTTGTTTGTCTTGGTTGCAAATTTTTCCTAGTGTTGTATGTATGAGCAATGGTATTATAACTCGGTTGTTGCGAAACATCATTCTTAGGTGGTTCAAGGATAAGGACAGGTTTGTTTTGAACTTGTGGTTTTTGTGAGGGTGGATAAAGGATAATTTTAGGCTTGGGAGAGTACTCCAAGGGATATCTAATGTGCATAACCTCAGAAGAACTATCATTATTTTAATGGTCTCCTAGTGAAGAGGAGTCTAATGTTACTTCATCATCTTCATCTAAGGAATTACTATTGTTAGTGTTTTAATTTTTTTGCACCATAATATTTCCAAAGGGGGAGAGTCTTTAGGAGAACAATAAACCAAATCATGAAATTCAAAGGTTGGTTCTTCTAAAATGACTTCATCGCAACTAGGGAAACTATCATAAAGAGGGTTATTATAGATCCTAAATATTTGATCATATAACACCAATCTATCATCCTTATCATTTACAATCCCATTCTCTTGTTCCATAATATCTGTACACATCTAAAAATGGTCACATCATATTAGTCTGGTAAATTAATTAAATATGCATTATTTAATTAATCTTCTTGATTCAACTACATTTAAATAGATTTAATAATTTATTTATAAATGTTCACATTTTCTATAAATCATTCACTATTATCACTTTCTCATGTTTTCTTGATTAATTAAATAAATACCATTATTTATTTTAATTAATTATCACATTACTTTATTATATAAAGTAAATACATGTCTTCAAATATCAAAACCCCTAACCATACACTTAATTAAATATTTCATATTTAATTAAGAAAGCTTCTAAAATATTCTCCAAACATATAATTAGATATTTATATTTAATTGGAAGCTTCCATTTGCACATGTCACAAGAAATTAAATATTATTATTATTTAATTGAGAAATTATCTTCAAGAAATAAAACTACTTCATGACAAATGGCAATTTTTCTACATTTTTTAATGAGGAGGTTTTGTGGGTTGAAAACATAATCCATCTTTTTCTCTCCAGTAGCTATATTCTCTCCAACCTCTCTACCTCTCACCATCCATTCTTCCAGGATAAATCTCAACCATTGAAGCTTGCCAAAAAATATTTTTCCTTTTGAAAATTTATAAATACAGCCTCTTGGCTCTTCGAAAATATAGATTTTAGTTGCATAGTAAGAGCATTATAGTGAAATATCTCCAGCAATCAAGCACAACAATCTAGTTTCAATTCATAGCATAGCTTTAGCTGCACAATTACTATAGCTTATCATAATCATTTAGCATAGGAGAAGTAGTTTCCTTAGCTTGCATAATACTCATTCTTTGAGTTATCATTTTACTGAGTTGTTGCTTTAACAAGCTGAGAGAAAGTAAATCTGTAAAAGCTTGAGGATAGAGGACAATGGAATGATTTTGAAGAATTTTCATAATTTAGCTTCTTTTAGTTAATTAGATCCTTCAATATAATGTATCATTGGTCTGTTCCATGTTTTAGTCATTGACACTTATTCACACACACATTTTTGGTGCCCATCGTGGGGTCCTTGCCCCATTTTTAACATTTTATTGTAGGTTTAATAGCATGTTATAATATGGAATCGTGATTTAGTGCATACGAGACCCATTTTAGAGAATCCATTGAAAAATTTAGCGCATACAAGGCCTGTTTCGATGCATATATGCTATTTTTTAGCACATTTGGAACTTCTTTTAGCGCATCTATGTTTTAGCGCATACAAGGCCTAGTTTAACATTTTTATAGTCAATTTTAAAATGGCCATATCTTGGTCATATTTTGGTCTTTTCTGGAGCTTTTGTTTTTGAAATGGGGTAGAATTTCGTAATCTATGTAATTGTATAGGTTTTTGTCAACTTTGATAGAGTTAAATGTTTCAAATTCTCACTTAATTTCAAACAACAATGAAACTTGATCTAAATTTTAGAGTTTTTATGCTTAATCATTTATCTAACCCTCATATATTCTTGTTTCTTGATTTAATATAACATTTGGAGCTTGTATTTCAGGTTTTAAAGGATCATGGAGCATGAAAATGAAAGAAAAAAAAATTATCACATGATTGTAACAAGTATTTTTAAACACTTTGGGAGCAATTATAATCTCATTCTTAAATTGTTGTCTAGATTCGACGCAACTGCGGGCAGTGGTTTTATTGATGTATGAGGATTAAAATGAACCAATCCTAGGATAGACACTTAAATATGGAATTAACCAATCCTAGGATAGTCACCAAACATCATTTTTGCTTGGTTAAAATGAATCCAATGTTTGTTGTGAATCAAAATCTTCACTTAGCATAGAAAATCATCAATTGGATTTAAAATTGAACCATATTTTTGTTGTGATTGTGGGGTAATAGGTCTATGCTCTCCCCTTTACTAGGTGACCAAAACACCAGACTTACCTTTTTCATTTTATGCATTTCATGCTTTGTTACAACCTTTAGAAGGCCTTTTGTAGTGGGAAAAAGTACTCACCCTACGGGAACAACCTAAGTGGGAACAACAAAAGCCACTCTAATCAAAAGTGAATTTTGGGGAAACCCATATTCAACGGAAGTGAGCAAGATAAAAATCCCCAAAATATTTGTTTTAAATATTGGGATGTCTCTTGAGGGAGTTTATCTATTGCCACGCCGAATGGATACCTTTACTATGAACCATAGTGTAGAAAGCCAACCATGTCAGTATCCAAACATCATAATAATCATAGTGCAAGGGGATGGAAGAATCTTCCCCCAAGATACTCACCATATAATTTCCAAGGACCATTTGCTCAAGGGATCGAGAAATCTAACCTTGAGTACGCACCTAGAAAAGACAAAAACACGAGGGCCATCTAGGGGGTGACATGGCTATGTGATTCGATGCAATTCTAAGATGTGGGCTATGATTATTATGATGAACCTTTGAACATTAAGAGTGAGTCTGCTTGAAGTGTCTTCTTGTTCAAATACCACTGAAAATAAAAAAGGGTCATGCTCGATCCTTGAACATACACTCAATGTTTTAGATTCTATGTCTTTGAAAACAATCGTCTTCCTATTTCATGTTGTGTTTTCAAACCATTAATTTAGATAAGATCATCCAAAAAATACAAGAATTTGGCAAATCAAACCATGAAATCTATGTTAAGGGATTGGAAATCAACAATAGAGCAAAAATTGGAAACATTAGGCTTTTGCAAAATCCTTATTTTCACAAACTACAATCAAAACATCACAAAGTGCAACATCACATTTATTTCCAATTTCTAGTTTAATTCCCACAACAGGATCATCATCCTTCCAACTAGGGAATTCACGAGCCAAAAATTAGAAATTTCTTTAGTCATATCAATAGAATTCTCATTCTATTCTGACTAAGATATCCCGCACATTGCACTCTCTGATTTTGTGATCAAAGTTAGTTGAAATTTGGTGTAAGCATATGCCTATTTTCAAAAGGTCCTGAAAACAAAGAAGAAGACGAAAAAAGAGACCCACTTTACAACATGGGTGATAGGGAAGAAAATACTTTTCATAGGGTTCATGGAAATAGTTCAAATGATGAAATAACTGATGAAATGATTCAAGAAGTTGAATAGGATCCACAGTTTCACATAATTTTGGACAAGATTTTAGAGCAAAATAAAGAAGGATATTTCCTTTTATTGGCAAACCAAGGTGCCAAATTTCCCTCTAACTACGATATGGAGAAAATTAAAGAGGATCCTAAAAAGAATGAAACTCCCTTAAACGATCTTAGTACTCTTACCCAAAAAATAAGAGCACTACAAGGGAAAATCAAGGAAATACAAGGGGGAACAACTATAAATTTCTTTGATGGAAATATGAACATGGCATCTTCTCCTCCAAAAACAACATCATCCAAATTCAATGTTTTTGAATTCTCACAAAGGTTAAATGAGAAGCCACAATCTAAGCCATCAAATAACATTGAGCAATCTTGTCATTTCATTCATTTATCTTCATCCCCCATAATCCAAAATAAACCTCATGGTTCTTCCATCCAAGTTAATAATTCCATTCAATCACCTTCTTCTGTCATATCCTCTACATACAATGATTCATTTAAATATACACATATCGATCAAAAAATTCTTTCTACTCCATCCCATGATACCAAAATTCTACAAACCCTTTCAATATTTGATCAAGATCCCATCTCTCAAGAATCATATGATGATCCCCTCCTTTCATTATTCACCAATGATAATCCTCTTCCATCTCAAGAACAAAATATCCTTCCAGGTCCTCCCTCCACACCATCTTATGAATCCATACCCTCTCATGACTCAATCACATCCCAGGAGCATGAAAATTATTCCATCCTATCCAAATATTCTCTTCCATTTGATTATCAAGCTACTCCATCTCCTTCATCTAATGATTCATTTCCTAGTCAAGATAAAAGTATCCCATCATCCTCATGTCAAGAGCCTCTCACACCTCTTCAAGCTATTCATGAACCCCACACTTATAAATTGGGATCCTCCACCTTTATCCACTTCGGTTTACTTCCAAGACCTATCCTTTCATCCATATCATATCCTTCTCAAAATGGACTTAAATCTGGTTCGACAAACAACTCATATCCCATGGGTAAATGAATGTGCAAAATTATGAATTACAAAGGAAAAGGCTTAGGACTTCATGAATAAGGTATACTAGAACCCCTTTTTATCCAAGGAAGACCATATTCTCATAGCCTTGGTTATACACCTCATGCTCAACCTAGGTATCCTAGTCCATCAAGCACTACCTCCATCCTAGGTCCTTTTCCTAGTTCATCAAACTCTTCATCCATCCTAGGTCCTTATCCTAGTTCATCAAACCTTCCATCTATCCTTGGTCCTTATCATCCCAACCCTAGCTCATCAACCCTTCCATCCATATTAGGGTCCCACATTTCTCCATCTCCTATTCTTCAAGAACAACAAAGGCACACATCCTTGATCCACTTTCAAAATTCTTCCTACATTAACTCATCCATCATACCTCCATGTCATTCATCTAAATACACTCCTCCCATTGCTCTTGGAAGAAATTTTGGGTGCCAAATGTCAAAAGCTTCAATATAAAAATCCACAAGTATCAAAGGATCAACATGTCTCCTCAAAGAGTCATGCAAAAATAAAAGAAAATTTGATTGAAAAATCAAAAGAAAAATCCAAAAGGCCACAAAGGCCCATCAAAGAAAAATAAAAATCCAAAAGGCCAGAAAGGCACATCAAAGCAAAAGAAAAATGGAAAAGGTCACAAAGGCCCATCAAGTCAAAAGAAAATTTTCAAAGACCGCAAAGGTCCATAAATCAAAGAGAAAAATATCAAAAGGCCACAAAGGCCCATAAAGAAAATATCAAAATAAAAAGTCATATGGATTCCTAAAAGTTCCATAGAAGTATTAAAATCAAATTTGCATCCAAATTTACTAATCTAAAAGATTTTCCCCATCTCCCATCTAAAATAATATCACTTTCCAAATCCACTTTTCCTCCATCACTCCATCACTCCATCACCCTTCAAGGTTTGTGCCAATGTGAATCTTGCCATCCTTTCCATCTATCCAACACCAATCCTTCCAACCTCCTATCCATTATCCAACATCTATCCCCCATTCTCCTCCTTTAATTTAAAGCTTTGCGTAAGGCCTTAGCTTCTTCTATCATGCCAACATTTATAAGTCTTATTCCCATTCCCATGGTCTATTAGAGAACATATTCAAGAGATATTAGTCATGAAACTTGACGCTTAAACCCTTCCTCCATCCTGCTATCATGCAAATATTATCTTTCATATCCATCTCCCTATCCATATACTATCTTCCATTTTCCTCTTATCATTCATGGTCATTATCCTCATTTTCACCTTTGATCTTGACAAGGTTAAGGATCTTCTTGAACATCATGCATCTTATTTTATTCACTCCATCCAAATCTTCCATACCATATCCTCCATCATGCATCTTCTCTTATATTGTGGGGTATCTTGTTTCTTCAATTGGTCATCCCATTCCATCTTAAATGTCCTTGAAAAAATCCAAAAATCCAAAAATCCAAAATAAAAAATGAAAATCCAAAAAAATAAAAATATTTCGCAAAATCAATAAATTGGTCATGTCTCACCCTAGACTATGGGAAAAATCTTGAACTCGCTAGAAGCAATCAACTTTTGAAATTTTTGAGCAGACAAACAAGCAACATGCGTCAAGTATTAGATCGACAATCAAATATCCAATCAAGTTTGGTCAAAATAACTTTGAGACATGTCACACTTTGAAACTGAAACAATTTGGATGATCTTAATCTGAATACAATGAATGGAACACTTAAAGCATAAGTTGAATTGATTTTTTTGAAATTTGATGACACCATATCTCTGGAGTGGCTCAATGATGTACTGAACTAGAGTTGCAAGGAAGGAGTATGATTTTTCTTTGTCTATTGTTTGTGAGTTGATCATTACTGTGCAAATTTGTTGTGGGACATGCTTTACAACGTATCATTGATGACATTTCAAAATTTGCATAAGAAAAAGGTTAACTCTTGTATGTTTATGCAAGCAATACTCAGGTCATCTTGGTTCAATTATACCTCGATGCTTGTATTAACTTGCTATATCAAAAATCATGAAAGTTGTACTCAAGTCATCAACAATGCAAATATCCCCTTTGATGCTTGTACTCACTTCCAAAATTTCAAAAAGCTCAATGATGAAACGTAAAGCATAAAGCAGCTAACAAAGTGACAACTTTGTATTTTAGTTTGCATATTAGATAGATTGCATCCATCTTAGTTTATGCATGAGCATTATCATATCCATCACATATCATCTGCATTATCTCAATCAATCCATCCAATCCTTTCTTCCAATCTTCTCTCAATAAATTCATCCAATCCTTTCTTCCAATCTCA
>CM021109.1:126149332-126389116 GCA_007115665.2 Sequoiadendron giganteum | reverse complement strand
ACAATTACAACTCATAACACTACCTACTCCCCCTGAGAGGTAGCCACCAACATCAATCCAGAAAGGAGATAGATCCATAGATCCATTAGATTGATACAACCCCATAGGAATCTAGTTCAAGAAAGGAGGGGCAATAACCTCAACTTCTATCGAAGATACTCAAAATTATCCTTAGGAAGATCCTTATTAAATATGTCAGCAATTTAATCCTTTGTAGGAACAAACTCAAGCTTCACTTCATTCTTGATAACCTTCTCTTTAAAAATGTGATACCTAATAGATATATTCTTTGTACTTGAATGTATAGCTAGGTTTTTTTGAAATTTTTATTGCACTTGTATCATCATAGGAGATAGATATAGGTTCATAATATACAACTCTAATATCCTTCAATTTTTTTCTCATCCATAATACATGTGTACAACATGGTGCTATTGCAATATGCTCAACCTTTGCAATGGATAAGGAAACTGAATCATGTTTCTTACTCAACCATGAAACCAATCTACATCCATGAAATAATGCACCACCACTTGTATATTTCTTGTCATCAACACAACCAACCCAATCTGCATCTATATAAGAATTTAATGTGAAATTGGTATCCTTAGGATACCACAAATAATAATTTAGTGTTCCTCTTAAATATGTAAATATTTTCCTTACTTCTATAACATGTGTTTATTTAGGATCTTCTTGAAATATATCCACAAGATAAACTGCATGCATAATATCTGGTCTGGTAGAAGTCAAATATAGCAGTCCACCAATCATAGATCTATACTTTCTCTAATCAACCTTAGGTGAATCATCATATTTTCTCAATTTATAACTTGTCACTATAGTAGTACATACTAGTTTGGAGTCATCCATTCCAAACATCTTCAACATCTCTTTGACATACTTAGACTATGAAATGAAAATCCCTTTATCTGTTTGATTGATCTATATCCCAAGAAAGAAATTCATCTCCCCAAACATTGAAATCTTAAATTTTTACTAAATTTCTCCAAAAAATTTCTTACACATATCCTCATTTCTACCAAAGATAATATCATCCACATATACAACTACTATCAAGATTTTGTCTTCCTCAATTTTAAAGTAAAGATTAATATCTATGGAGCCCTTACTAAATCCTTGTTGTATCAAGTGCATGTCCAATCTTGCATACCAACCTCTAGGACCTTGCTTCAAACCAAATAGTTTCTTCTTAAATTTTCATACCATGTTTAGTTGATGTGACAACTAAAAACCTTTTGGTTGTTCCATGTAAACCTCTTCTTCCAATTCTCCATTTAGGAAAGAAGACCTCACATCCATCTGATAAACCTTAAAATATTTATGTGCTACAAATGCCAAAAACATTATGATAGATTCCATTCTAGCCATAGGAAAAAAACTCTCCTTAAAATCTATACCTTCTACTTGTGAGTAACCCTTACACAAGTCTTTCCTTGTTTCTTACTACTTCTCCATTCTCATCCAACTTGTTCCTGAATACCCATTTAGTTCTAATTATGTTTTTCTTTTTTGGTCTAGGGACCAATTACCAAGTCTAGTTTTTCTCTATCTACATAAGTTCTTTTTCTATTGCCTTCATTGAATGCTCATCCTTAAATCCTTCACTTAGTGATTTAGTTCCAACTTCAAAAAGTAAATACAAATTTACCTCAACTTCAACAACTTTGTTTCTTGTCAATACACCTTTCCTTTTGTATCCAATGATCTGATCTTCAAAATGATTCTTTTGGACATACTTAGTGGTTTTAGGGGTCTTCTCTAGAGCTTCTTCCTCCTCATTATATGCTTCTTGTTCATCATATTTTTTTCTAATTATTTTCAATAAGGTTCATTTGACACATATCCATCTACTATAATATAATTTTGCATGCTTTCATCAACTTTAACATTTGCACTCTGAACAATATTTCTTAACCTTTTGTTGTAACATTTGTAATTTTTTGTTCTAATAGAACATCGAAGGAATATACTTTCATTAGACCTTGCATCAAACTTTCCCAAGTTTTATTCTTCTCTTTTAGTGTAACATTTTCTTCTAAACACTCTAAATTACTTCATAGTAGGAATTATTCCATACCATAGCTCATAAGGAGTCTTTGTGTTGTTATCTTTAGCTTGAACTCTATTAAGTATGTAAACAATAGTATGTAGCTTATCTCAAATATACTTGCGGTAGATTTTTTCTTTCATCATAGTCCTTTCACTTCTTGAATAGTTATGTTTTTCCTTTCAACAACTCCATTCTGCTGAGGAGCTCTAGGGGCAAAAAAATGCCTCTTTATTCCATGAACCTCACAAAACATGTTAAACTCATTGGAAGTAAATTAAACACCTATGTCAAACCTCAAGCACTTTATTTTCAAATCTATCTCATTCTCAACTTTAGCTTTAAATTCCTTGAATTTATCTAATGCATTTGATTTTTCTATAAGTAAAGTAACTTGTGTCATTCTAGAGTAATCATCAATCAAAAGAACAAATTACCAGCCACCTTGTAGACTTCTCACTCTTGAAAGACCACAAATATCTATATGCACTAATTCCAACAATCTCCGTACCTCCATCTCTCAGGAAGATAATTTGGGAATCCTTAGGAATGTTTCCATGGAAGAAGTTCGTCTAACTACCTTTAGCATGGGGGTTTTCAAAGCCCCGAGGCCTGATGGTTTTCCTTCTACTTTCTTTCAGATATTTTGGGATACTGTGGGTGGGGACCTTGTGCTTGCGGTCAGGGACTTCTTCAAATCTGGTAGGATCCTCAAACAATTGAACCACACTTTCATTGCTCTTATCCCCAAGATAAGTTAGCCTCTCTCTATGACTGACTTCCAACCTATTAGTCTTTGCAACACCTTTTATAAGATCATTTCTAAGATCCTTGTTAACCACATCAGACCTCTTTTGGAAAAAAATATTAGTCACACTCAAAAGGGGTTTGTCCCTGGGCGACACATTCTTGATGCCACGTTGACAACCCATGAACTGCTCCACTCAATGGATAGATGTAACAATGTGGGGATGGCTCTCAAGCTTGAAATTTCTAAAGCTTATGATAAAGTGATATGGGACTTCATCCCAAAGGTCTTGGCTAAGTTTGGCTTTAGCAGTTCGGTCATCAAACTCATTATGGAATGTGTTAGTACTGTCAAGTTCTCGGTTATGATTAATGGATCCCCTTGTGGGTTCTTCTCTATTGGTAGAGGGCTTAGACAAGGAGACCCTATGTCCCCCTATATTTTTATTATGATTGATGATGTGCTCAGTATTAATTTCATGGGTCTGCTATTAGAGGGCTCCATTATAGGTGTTAGAGTGGCTTCCTCTCTAAATCCGATTGTTGTACAACAATTTGTGGATGACACCTTTCTATTTGGGAAGGCCTCTGTGGTGGAAGCTAGGAAATGGAAAGCTTGTCTTAACAACTATGCCTCTTGCTCTGGTCAAAGCATCAATTACAATAAAAGCAAGATTTATTTCTTTAATTGCATGCCCAATTTGAGAAATAGGGTGACTGCGGTTATGGGATGTGTTGGTGATTCTCTCCCGTTGGTGTATCTTAGGATCCCCCTCACAGTTAAGCAGGTTCCCATGGAGTTCTGGAATTCGATTCTAGAAAGAATTCAAAGGAAGTTGGCTGGGTGGAAGGGCTCTTTGCTAAGCCATGCTGGAAAAATCTAACTTCTCATTGCGGCTATCCAAGGTATCCCCACTTACTTTCTATCCATTTTTATGATGCCTAAGTACATTGATGATAAGTTTGAAAGAATTCAAAGGAATTTCCTTTGGTCTAGTACTGAGGAAAAAAAGAAAATCGTTTTGGTGAAAAGGGAAAGGGTCTGCCTGGATAAAAATTATGCTGGGCTTGGAATTAGGAAGATTGTCAACTCTAATAGGTCTCTGATGGACAAGGTTGGTTGGGACTAGTTAAGGAACACTAAGGACTGGTGTAAAATTCTGAATGCCAAATATCTCCAGAATAGGCCCTTGATTGATTGTCTTTTGGAACCTCACCCACAAGGCTCTGTTGTTTGGAGGAGCATTTGTAGCATACAAGGCCTACTAAAGAAAGGGATTAAATGGAAAATGGGAAATGGGGTTAAAATCAGGTTCTAGGAAGATACTTGGATAATTGACTCCTCTTTGGCTTGCTCGGGCTTTGGGTCGGTGATGGGAGCGGTTTAGAGATTCTTTGGCATACATATCAGTGACTATGTGTCTGGATCTCCCGGAGCTAGGATTTGGAAGGATCTTACCCTCTGTTGCCCCCATTCTCATGACCTTTGTCGCCTAGCTCGATCCCTTCAGGTGATTCTCTCTAGCACCATGTTTCCTTCCTATGACAGGGAGAATGTGTTTTTTTGGACTTTAGATAAACATGGGGATCTCTTTGTGTGGTCAGCTTACAGACTGCTGACTAACAAAATTTTTGTTCTGGAACCTTGGAAGAAGGTTTGGAATCATCACATGATCCCTAAAATTATTTTTTTCTAGTGGACAGCCTGTCATAATAGGATTCTAACCCAGGAGAATCTGAGGATTCGGGGTTTTTGTTTTCCCAATAGATGTTTCCTTTGCAAGGAAGGGGAGAAAACTGTCAGTCACCTTTTATTACACTGCCCCTATGCTGCTGAAGTTTGGGGGTTAGCTTTTGAGAAAATTGACGTCCCTTGGGTTATGAGCAAGGACCTTTTATTGTTTATTATGGGTTGGTATGGCCCGTTTTTCCACCCTCTTCCTGGTGAAATTTGGAAGCAGGTCCCCCTGGTCTTAGCTTGATGTCTATGGAAGGAGAGGAATAACAAGGTTTTCAAGAATATTGAGAGGATTCACAAGGTGGTGTTTGGCATTGAAGTTAGGATCATTGAGGAGAATATCTCTCTCTTTAATGGGAAACTCCCAGAGATGGGGCCGATGGATTATGGAATAAAAATGGCTAAGGAATGGCACCAAGATTTAAAGGCTAACCCCTTTGATAATTCAAAACTTTTAGCTAGGAAAAATACTAAATGGGAGCCTCCGGATAGAGGATGGTTTAAAATTAATTTTGACGGGGCTGCTAAGGGCAACCCAGGAAGGGAAAGTATTGGTGGAGTTATCAAAGATTATATGGGAGCTCTGGTGGCGGGATTTGTTGGAGGTATTGGGTTTCAATTGGCTTTAGTGGCAGAGGCTCGTGCACTGCTAATGGGCCTCAAAATTGTTGTTTCTCTGGGATTTCTTATCCCCAAATGGAAGGAGACTCCAAGTCGGTGATGGATGTTGTGAATAAAGATAGATTAATTGGTTGGAATACTAAGCACATTTTGTTGGATGTTAGCTTCCTTTTATCAAAATTTAGGGATAAAAAGATGACTCATATCTTCAGAGAAGGCAACCATGTGGCAGATTCCTTGGCTAATCTTGGCTCGGGCTAGGATTTGGCTAAATGTTGGAGGAAAAATGAAAGGCGTCTGCCAAATATCTAATCTTTAATAGCATGGGAACAAGGCTACCATGGTTTTCAATGATTATTAATATTTGGATGATGGGAGCTGAATGGGGAGCCCACTAGATTTTTATGGAGATCTGGTGGATGAGTGTCAACATTGGAATGGAGTACAGGTGGAGGTTTCCTAGAAAATATTTGCATGTGTTGGGCATGGAAAGGAGGATCCACATGTCTGTCCTTTGGACATGGTGGATGGGGTCGGGTTCTAAGGTTACGATGAGGTGGTAGGGTTGGGATTTAAAAGATGGTTACAAGTATAATTTTGGTGGCCTGATGATGGATAGGTGGAAGGATGTGACTTCATTATATCCGTGGAGCCGTACTGTGTGATCTATTCTCTTGGGAATTGTTGGATTTCTTATTTTATCTCCTCCTTGCATCTGGAGGTGTGATTGTATTTATAATGATTTGACTATTTATGATGGGAATTGGCCTCCTTCTAAGGGCTTCGAGCCAGTTAGTTTAGCGAGGGACCCCTTTGGCTTCATTCGAATGGTTGCTAATTTTAGTTTTTCGGCCTTTCCGCATGGTTTTTTGTGCATTCCCCACATGTCCACCAACTCTTGCCTTCTTGGCCGTAATAATAAATTAATTTAATTTTGTGTCAAATCAGCTTGTGGTGATTTTCCTCTCCGCATGTGCAACCTATATGCGGGTTTTATTATCCTTCATTGTATTCCTTTCCTTAACTATCACATTGTGATTATTATTCACAGTTGTTGCAATTGGTAGGTTTTTACAATTTTTTGAGTTTTTTGTGTAGGTTGGTAGTATGGGTGGTGAGTAGGTTAGGACTGAACTTGACAACTACAAGGATTTTCAGAACAACCCTTTGGTCTGGCAGATTTGTGTGGAGGGTTGCATTGCTCCGCTCATGGAGTGCTTGATCGGCCATGATCCTTTCTTATCAAGTCATTTTTGTAGTTCGTGGAAGGACAGGAGGGTCTCCATTGGTGGTATATCATTTGAAATCAGTGAGGAAGTTATAGTGCAGGCTACGGGTTTATTGTGTTCTAGGAAAAAATATCCTAAACACACAAAAAAATCAAACCATGAAAGCTTAAAATCCTTTTTCAGAGGTGAGGAGGCCCCGATGTGGAACCAGGCGGGGTTTGAGAGGGATGCACTCTTGAAGCCCTGGGACCAAGTGTGCATGGCACTGATGAAGTATATTACATTGGAAGGTAGATTTAAAACCTATTTCTTTTACCATTTCCCTTTGTTAAATCACCTTAAACATCAGATGTTGCTCAGTTTCCCATTTTTTCTTTTAATGGACCTTGAAAGCTCTGTTGACAAGTGCAAAGAGTCGACCAACCATAACCCCCGTGACCTCCCGCCACTCCCGCTCCATCAAGGGCTTATCCTAAGACTATATCACTTTCATCTTGCTCTCTATCCTCCTAAAGCCATCATCGTTGTCTACATTGAGAACATTGAACCCCTTTCGACTGTGCATATTTCCCCAGCCAAATCCAAGAGCCCTCCTCAGAAGTCTAATTCAAGCATTGTGGGGAATCTTAAAGCCAAATTTTCCATCAAAAAACTTAAGGGTGGGCTAGGCAAGGCCCATGCCAGCACAACAGAAGGACTCTGTGAGCTAAAAGCCACTCAGGCTAACTCGGCCTACAAGGCCTCTTCAACCAAAAAAGGTAAGGAGAAATGCATGTTGGCTCTGACTACTAGGGATGGCAAGGGCAAGAATGTTGTTAGGAAAGAATCTAGAGTGGATATGGTTGTAGGGACTATGAAGATGACTGGAGGGGAAAATTCCAGGAGGAGATCTAGGAGGCTGGCCAAGACAGCAAGAAGAGGCTAATTATTGAAGACTCTAAGGAGGAGCAGTCTGACAGCAAAGGTTACAAGGAAAACAAATCTGAAGATCAGGAGGAAGAAAATGTGGAGAGGCCCCAATTTACTCCAGTGGAAAATAGGCTTCCTATTGATGGCTCTACCTCTCACTCTTTGCATCCCCTGGTGGATGAGCCTGGAGAGGTTCAGGGGACCATGGATGTTGGGGTGGAATTGTACGATGTGGTGAAGAGAATGGACACTCTTGAAAAAATGTTTCAGGGGTTAACCCGCTTCACCATGAATTTGGGTCACTTTGTCACTAGAACCTTATCTAATGCTATAAAGGAGGAGCTAGAGGGGAACAACAATTAGGAGAATAAAGAATGGGTGGGTGATGAGATGGTGGACCTCTTGATTAAAAACTGGGACAACATAAGTTAGCTGCTCCCTGTGCCTGTCTGTCGGTTGTTGCTCTACGGTTGTTGTGCTTCCTTTGGGTTGTTTCTATGTTTTTTTCCTTTATGTTTTTTGTTTAGTCTTGTTCCTTTATGGCCCTTGTGGCTCGTTCTGAAGGGTACAACACCCTGAAAAATGCTACTTAACTTTTCAAAAACAAATTGGTAGCATATTGTTCCTTTCCCTTAAAGCTACTCCTTGTTTGTTTTCTAAATTGACAACTCTCACAAACAACATTGATAGGTTTTGTTATTCTAGGAAAATCTCTCACAGTGTGAACTGAACTAATTCTTTCCAAATTATCAAAATTCATGTGACACATCTTTTGGTGCCATAACCAACTATTATTAATTTTTTCCATAAAGAAATGACCATTAACACCCTTAAGTTGATAGATGTTTCCATATGTTCTATTACCACTAGCAATTACAGTTTCAAATCCTTTTTCAATCTCACATGCTCCATCCTTAAACACAAGATTATACCCTTTTCTGCACATTTTTCCAACACTCAAGAGATTAAGTATTAAGCCCTTAACATAGTAAACATTTCCAGTATTATGCTTGTCATCAAAACTTATTGAACCTATTCCACACATCTTAGCTCTTGAATCATCTTTGTAGTGTAGTAAAATACACACTCTTTCATTTTCGCACTTGTTTGGACCCACCTTGCTTTATTTATTCTTCTTTATGGCTTAATTTATCCTATTTTATGTCCACAAGCCCTATGAATGACATATTTTTCTAGTTAATCTTGATATTATCCAATGCATATTTGATCTCCTAAGGACTCTAATTTCTGTGTTTCTTATTTTTAGTCAGGACTAAAATTCCACTAAGGGTGTCTTTGTCCCCTCAAGGTCTTGGGACCCTAATTTTGAGGCATCTATTTTTGGTCCCTTTTTTGTGTTTGTACCCTAAGTTTCACCACTTGGGAGTAAGACGCCACCTAGGGCATCTTAGTCCTCCTTGAGTAATTTTCAATATTTAACCTCCTTTATTCTTTGAATTCATATGTTACCTTGGTGTGATATGATTTCAGGATATTAATCATAGACAATTATAAATACAAGGTTCATTCATTCATTTCAACCTAAGTCTTTTGTGGGAGCATTTACTATAGTCAAGTTAAGTTCATAAGAGAATTCAAGAGAAATTCATCAAGCATTTAGAGCCATCATCAAGATTCAAGCATCATGTCAAGGGTTTAGTGCATCTATTCATGTTGTTGAGCCAAGATTGTGGATGTAGCATTAAAGATATACAACTATTGTTCATATCAAATCCAAGGATCCAAGATCTACATTCCTCATGGACACTACATGGTAAATTATAGATTTTCTTCAAAATACATCATACAAGGTGATATCATTTATATATTTCATGTTTCATGATTCATTTCATCATTTGGTTTAATTACCTACAAGGGGTTTGAAAAAGGAAAACCCCCATTCACTAAAAGTCAACAAGTTTTCCCATATTCTCCATTTGTGTTTGTACTTCTAGGTTGAAGACTTGAAGATCACCTTGGAGTGAAAAGTTGTCAAATTTGCAAAGTTCTAATGTCAAAGTTTTGATCTTCACAAAAACTCACCTATAGGCCAGATTTGACTGTTTCAGAACTTGAGATCTGAGGGGAAGCAATTGCAGATATGGGAGCTTAGGACCACATTCACACTTTTTCAGAAATTCATATTGGGACTAAGACAAGAGTGAAGGAATATTAGTCCTCCAAGTGGAATCTTTCATAAATTCTTTAGGATTATGTTCTATTATCTGAAGATTTTATGTTTGTCCTAAAAAATAGCAATGGGAGTAAAGGCGTCTTAGTCCTCCAAGGAATATTTTGGTAGTTTTTTTGCATTTCCAAAATCTTATTGGCATCTCTAGGTTTCCTAGGTACACATACCCTAACTTTGAGTTCATTTTAGTACTTGTAAGCTTCATTTTGCTCATTTTGAGTGTTTTTCATATCATACTTGTGTTTTCAAACATTATCTTTTCCAAGAATTTTCTTGGTGGTGAACCCTTAAATTTGAAAAAGAACCCCCTCCTAAGTCCTAATTGTGTATTGACTTACCTTGAGAGGTTTATAGTCAATCCTATTAGGGTTATTAGTACATAACTAAATGTTAGTTGGAGAAAGAGTGATGTTCTATGTAGAGCTCCCCTTTTTCAATTAATCATTTTGGTGAACCTGACTTTGCTTGATCATTCTTCCTTTTCTGATTTTGGGTCCTTTAAATTCCTAAATCTAGATTGCATTCATTGAATTTTGCATTAGTGAAATTAAATTTAGGGTTTCTTAAATTTTCATTAGTGAAAGTGCATATAGGTTGCATTTTTTATTTCTTACATCATTCTATCTCATTGAAAAATTGAAAAAGTGCATTGTTCATCATCCTAATTACATTTAGAAACTATCTTATTGCATTCAAATTTGAAAAACATTGCATCCACTTTTGCCTCCAATTTCTTGTCATTAGTTACTTTTTCTAGCCTTCATTTGCACAATTTTTTGTTTCTCAACATCAGGTGCCTTGGTAGGCAATGTGGGAACACAGTTATCAACCTAGAATTGTTTGATTTTCTACAAAAAAAACTTACTAGGACAAAAACGCCCTTGGTGGTGTCTTAGTCCCTCTCTGGTTTTCCATTGCAGTACCTTTCTAAGTGATTTTTTATTTGTTTAATCTAAAAATTGCATTTCATTCTAGGCCTTTACATTGCATTTTGTGTTTGCATAGATTACTGTTCAAAAATGTTAGTATCTATCCTTTTCAAATTTGCAAAGAAAAATTTAGTCAATAAGCATGTTAGTCATTCATTCAATGTATTTCCTAGTTATGAAAACCTCTTAGTGCAAGAGAGTGAAAGTGGTGATGCTTTCCTTAAACCTACACCCCCTCTTATCTCTCCTATTTGTGGGAATGATGTGATAGAAGATATTGCAAGCATAGACAATCATGATGATCATAATTGTTCTTCTCCTGATACCTCTCCCTCTAGTGATAAAGGTATCTTAGTGAAAGAAGATAAAATCATTGAGAATCATGGAGGTCTTATTTTTCCTTCTCCTCATCCCCCTTGGGAAGATATTGTGTGTGTGAATAAGTGTCAATAACTAAAACATGAAACACACCAATGAAACATTATACTGAAGGATCTAATTAACTAAAACAAGCTAAATTATGCAAATTCTTCAAAATCAATCCATTGTCCTCTATCCTCAAGCTTTTACAAATTTACTTGCTCTCAGCTTGTTAAAGCAGCAACTCAGTAAAATGATAACTCAAAGAATGAGTATTATGCAAGCTAAGGAAACTACTTTTCCTATGCTAAATGATTATGATAAGCTATAGTAATTGTGCAGCTAAAGCTATGCTATGAATTGAAGCTAGATTAATGTTCTTGATTGTTGGAGATATTTCACTATAATGCTCTTACTATGCAACTAAAATCTATATTTTGGAAGAGCCAAGAGGTTGTATTTATAAATTTTCAAGAGGCAAAAGATTTGTTGGAAAACTTCAATGGTTGATATTTAGCTTGGAATAATGGAATGTGAGAGATGGAGAGGTTGGAGAGAATATAGTTGTTGGAGAGAAAAAGATGGATAATGTTTTTAACCCACAAAACCTCCTCATTCAAAAATGGAGATAAATTGCCATTTGTCATTAAGTAGTTTTATTTGTTGAAGATAATTGTTCAATTAAATAATAATATTATTTAATTTCTTGTGACATGTGCAAATGGAATCTTCCAATCAAATATAAATATTTAATTATATGTTTGGAGAATATTTTAGAAGCTTTCTTAATGGTTATGGGTTTTGATATTTGAAGAAATGTATTTACTTTATATAATAAAGTAATGTGATAATTAATTAAAATAAATAATGGTATTTATTTAATTAATTAAGAAGACATGAGAAAGTGATAATAGTGAATGTTTTATAGAAAACGTGAACATTTATAAATAGATTATTAAATTTATTTAAATGTAGTTTAATCAAGAATATTAATTAAATAATGTGTATTTAATTAATTTACTAGACTAATATGATGTGGCCACTTTTGGATGTGTACATTCTGCCCCTGTTTGAAGTGATGTGTTTTACGTATTGCTTCAAAGAATTTTTGAAAATTGGTTAATGATGGTATATGCCCCCTCAGGTGCTGAATCAGATAAAGATGATTTTTGGAACTTTTTACCAATTTTCTATCTGATTCATCAGTTGATAAAGATGATTTTATGAAAACCACTTTTGAAAGATTGATATGAAATGATGATGATGATTATTATTATTTTGATGTTTTTCGATTGATTCACCATGTGATAGTGAATTTTTGATCATTGATAAGAATAATAGGATGATTGATAAATTTGTTTTCATGATTGATGAAAAAAAAATAGTAAGATTGATAAATTTTCTTTCATGATTGATGAAAAAAATAAGATTGATTTGATTGATTTTATATAAGAAGATTGATACAAGAATTTGATGAAGATGATTGATTGGTTGAATGATCGATAAGAGAAAATGAGAAGAAAGAAAGCACAAATGGATTCAAAAATAAGTATGATGTTTCCCCAGTAAAACTACAAGCCAATATCAATTGATGATGATGACGAGTGTTGTTGATAAGGGAAGGATATATCCTGAAACAACATAAGGATAGGGAAGGGTACATTCCAATGATGATGATGAGAGTGTTGTTGATAAGGGAAGGATAAATCCCGAAACAACACACGGATAGGGAAGGATACATCCCGATGATGATAATGATCAAGGCTTGCAGTAAGGCTAGGAATAATTCCAAAGGTATGATTGAATGATTTGTGCTAGATTCAATTGATTGATTAGATGAGATTGGAAGAAATGATTGGATAGATTGATTTAGATGAGATTGGAAGAAATGATTGGATGCATTGATTTAGATGAGATTGGAAGAAAATATTGGATAGATTGATTGAGATAATGTAGATGATATGTGATGGATATGATAATGCTCATGCACAAACTAATATTGGATGCAATCTATTGAATATGCAAACTAAAATGCAAAGTTGTCATTTTGTGGGTTGCTTTATACTTTGTGTTTCATCATTGAGCTTATAATACGTTGGAAGTTAGTACAAGCATCAAAGGGGATATAAGCACCAATGATGACCTGAGTACTTCTTTCATGGTGTTTTATATAGCAATTTAATACAAGCATCGCGGTGTAATTGAACCAAGATGACTTGAGTATTGCTTGCATAAACATACAAGAGTTAACCTTTTTCCTATGCAAATTCTAAAATTTCATCAATGATATGTTGTAGAGCATGTCCCATGAAAAATTTGCACAGTAATAATGATCAAATCACAGACAAAGACAAAGAAAAAAAACATACTCCTTCCTTGCAACTCTAGTTCAATAAAGCATTGAGCCACTCGAAAGATATGATGTCATCAAATTAAAAAAAAAAAAACAATTCAACTTATGGTTTAAGTGTTCCATTCATTGCATTCAAATTAAGATCATCCAGTTTGTTTCAGTTTCAATGTGTGACATGTCTCAAAGATATTTTGATCAAGCGTGATTGGATATTCGATTGTTGATATGATACTTGACGCATGTTGCTTGTTTTGCCTTCTCAAAAAGTTCAAAAAGTTGATTGCCCCTAGTGAATTCAAGATTTTGCCTCCAGTCTAGGGTGAGTCACGACCAATTTATTGATGAAAGCAAATGATTTATTGATTTTGTTTTGGATTTTGGGAAATATTTCAATTGTTTTTTTTTTGGATTTTGATGTTTTTGGATGTTTTGGGATTTTGATGTTTTTTTTTTTTTTGATTTTTTCAAGGACTTTAAGATGGAATGGGATGACCAATTGAAGAAAAAATATTCCCCACAATATAAGAGAAGATGCATGATGGAGGATATGGTATGAAAGATTTGGATGAAGTGAATGAAATAAGATGCATGATGTTCAAGAAGATCCTTAACCTTGTCAAGATCAAAGGTGAAAATGAGGATAATGACCATGAATGATAAGAGGAAAATGGAAGATAGTATATGGATAGGGAGATGGATATGAAATATAATATTTTCATGATAGGGGGATGGAGGAAGGGTTTAAGTGTCAAGTTTCATGACTAATATCTCTTGAATATGCACTCTAATAGACCATGGGAATGGGAATAAGACTTATAAATGTTGTCATGATAGAAGAAGCTAAGGCCTTATGCAAAGCTTTAAATTAAAGGAGGAGAATGGGGGATGTATGTTGGATAATGGATAGGAGGTTGGAAGGATTGGTGATGGATAGATGGAAAGGATGGCAAGATTAACATTGGCACACACCTTGAAGGGTGATGGAGTGATGGAGGAAAAGTGGATTTGGAAGGTGATATGTTTTTAGATGGGAGATGGGGAGTAGCTTTCGGATTAGAAAATTTGGATGCAAATTTGATTTTATTACTTATATAGGACTTTTAGGAATCCTCGTGACTTTTTATTTTGATATTTTCTTTATGGGCCTTTGTTGCCTTTTGAGATTTTTCTCTTTGATTTATGGACCTTTGCGGTCTTTGAAATTTTTCTTTTGACTTGATCGGCCATTGTGACCTTTTTCATTTTTATTTTTCTTTGATGGGCCTTTGTGGCCTTTTGGATTTTTCTTTTTATTTTTCAATCAAATTTTCTTTTTATTTTGCATGACTCTTCAAGGAGACATGTTGATGCTTTGATACATGTGGATTTTTATATTGAAGCTTTTAAAATTTGGCACCCAAAATTTCTTCCAAGAGAAATGGGAGGAGTGTATTTAGATGAATGATATGAAGGTATGATGGATGAGTTAATGTAGGAAGAATTTTCAAATTGGATCAAGGATGTGTGCCTTTGTTGTTCTTGAAGAATAAGAGATGGAGAAATGTGGGAACCTAATATGGATGGAAGGGTTGATGAGCTAGGGTTGGGATGATAAGGACCAAGGATACATGAAAGTTTTGATGAACTAGGATAAGGGCCTAGGATGGATGGAGAGTTTTATGAACTAGGATAAGGACCTAGGATGGAGGTAGTTTTTGATGGACTAGGACACCTAGGTTGAACATGAGGTGTATAACCAAGGTTGTGAGAATATGGTTGTTCTTGGACAAAAATGGGTTCTAGGATACCTTTTTCATGAAAGCCTAAGCCTTTTCCTTTGTAATTCATAATTTTTGACTTTTGTTTACCCATGGGATATGAGTTGTTTGTGAAACTAGATGCAAGTCCATTTTGAGAAGGATATGATATGGATGAAAGGATAGGTGTTGGAAGTAAACCGGAGTGGATAAAGGTGGAGGATCCCAATTTATAGGTGGTGGGTTCATGGATAGCTTGAAGAGGTGTGAGAGGCTCTTGAAATGAGGATTATGGGATACTTTGATATTGACTAGGAAATGCGTCATTAGATGAAGGAGATGCAGTAGCTTGATAATCAGATGGAAGGGAATCTTTGGATAGGATGGAAGAATTTACATGCTCCTGGGATGTGATTAAGTCATGAGAGGGTATGGATTCATAAGATGGGGTGGAGGGAGGACTTGGAAGGATATTTTGTGCTTGATATGGAAGAGGATTATCATGGGTGAATAATGAAAGGAGGGGATCATCATATGATTCTTGAGAGATGGGATCTTGATCAAAGATTGGAATCGTTTGTAGAATTTTAGTATCATGGGATGGAGTAGAAATAATTTTTTTATCGATATGTGTAGATTGAAATGAATCATTAGATGCGGAGGATATGATAGAAGAAGGTGATTGAATGGAATTATTAACTTGGATGGAGGAACCATGAGGTTTATTTTGGATTATGGGGGATGAATATAAATGCATGACATGATAGGATTGGTAAATGTTATTTGATGGCTTATATTTTGGCTTCTCATTTAACCTTTTCGAAAATTCAAAAACATTGAATTTGGATAATATTTTTGGAGGAGAAAATGCCACGTTCATATTTCCATAAAATAAATTTTTAGTTGTGCCCCCTTGTATTTCCTTGATTTTCGCTTGTAGTTCTCTTATTTGTTGGGTAAGAGTACTAAGATCATTTAAGGGAGTTTCATTCTTTTTAGGATCCTCTTTAATTTTCTCCATATCATAGTCAGAGGGAAATTTGGCACCTTGGTTTGCCAATAAAAGGAAATATCCTTCTTTATTTCGCTCTAAAATCTTGTCCAAAATTATGTGAAGCTGTGGATCCTGTTTAGTTTCTTGAATCATTTCATCAGTTATTTCACCATTTGAACTATTTCCATGAACCCTATGAAAAGGATTTTCTTCCCTATCACCCATGTTGTAAAATGGATCTCTTCTTTTATCTTCTTTGTTTTCAGTTGCTTTTGGAAATAGGCATATGCTTACACCAAATTTTAACTAACTTTGATTACAAAATGAGAGAGTGCAATTTGCGGGATATCTTAGTCAGAATAGAATACAAATTCTATTGATATGACTAAAGAAATTTCTAATTTTTAGCTTGTGATTCCCTAGTTGGAAGGATGATGATCCTGTTGTGGGAATTAAACTAGAAATCGGAAATAAAGGTAAAGTTGCACTTTGTGATGTTTTGATCGTAGTTTGTGAAAATAAGGATTTTGCAAAAGCCTAATGTTTCCAAGTTTTTCTCTATTGTTGATTTCCAATACCTTAACATAAATTTCACAGTTTGATTTTCCAAATTCTTGTGTTTTTTGGATGATCTTATCTAAATTAATGGTTTGAAAACACAACATGCAATAGGAAGACAATTGTTTTTAAAGACATACAATCTAAAACATTAAGTGTATGTTCAAGGATCGAGCATGACCCTTTTTTTTTTTCAGTGGTATTTGAACAAGAAGACACTTCAAGCAGACCCACTCTTAATCGTCAAAGGGTCATCATAATAATCATAGCCCACATCTTAGAATTTCGTTGACTCACATAGCCATGTCACCCCCTAGAGGGCACCCGTGTTTTTGTCTTTTCCAGGTGCGTACTCAAGGTTAGATTTCTAGATCCCTTGAGCAAACGATCCTTGGAAATTATATGGTGAGTATTTTGGGGGTAGATTTTTCCCTCCCCTTGCACTATGATTATTATGATGTTTGGATATTTACATGGTTGGATTTCTACACTATGGTTCATAGTAAAGGTATCTGTTCAGCATGACAATAGATAAAATCCCTCAAGAGACCTCCCAATATTTAAAACAAAGATTTTGGGGATGGTTATCTTGCTCACTTCCGTTGAATATGGGTTTCCCCAAAATTTACTTTTGATTAGAGGGGGTTGGAAAACCTAGCTTTGGTTGTTGCCACTTAGGTCGTTCTCATAGGGTGAGTACTTTTTCCCACTACGATAGGCCTTGTAAAGGTTGTAAGAAAGCATGAAATGCATAAAATGAAAAAGGTAAGTCTGGTGTTTTGGTCACCTAGTAAAGGGGAGAGCATAGACCTATTACCCCACAATCACAACAAAAATATGGTTCAATTTTAAATCCAATTGATGATTTTCTATGCTAAGTGAAGATTTTGATTCACAACAAACATTGGATTCATTTTAACCAAGCAAAAATGATGTTTGGTGACTATCCTAGGATTGGTTAATTCCATATTTAAGTGTCTATCCTAGGATTGGTTCATTTTAATCCTCATACATCAATAAAACCACTGCCCGCAGTTGCGTCGAATCTAGACAACAATTTAAGAATGAGATTATAATTGCTCCCAAAGTGTTTAAAAATACTTGTTACAATCATGTGATAATTTTTTTTTCTTTCATTTTCATGCTCCATGATCCTTTAAAACCTGAAATACAAGCTCCAAATGTTATATTAAATCAAGAAACAAGAATATATGAGGGTTAGATAAATGATTAAGCATAAAAACTCTAAAATTTAGATCAAGTTTCATTGTTGTTTGAAATTAAGTGAGAATTTGAAACATTTAACTCTATCAAAGTTGACAAAAACCTATACAATTACATAGATTACGAAATTCTACCCCATTTCAAAAACAAAAGCTCCAGAAAAGACCAAAATATGACCAAGATATGGCCATTTTAAAATTGACTATAAAAATGTTAAACTAGGCCTTGTATGCGCTAAAACATAGATGCGCTAAAAGAAGTTCCAAATGTGCTAAAAAATAGCATATATGCATCGAAACAGGCCTTGTATGCGCTAAATTTTTCAATGGATTCTCTAAAATGGGTCTCGTATGCACTAAATCACGATTCCATATTATAACATGCTATTAAACCTACAATAAAATGTTAAAAATGGGGCAAGGACCCCACGATGGGCACCAAAAATGTGTGTGTGAATAAGTGTCAATGACTAAAACATGGAACAGACCAATGATACATTATATTGAAGGATCTAATTAACTAAAAGAAGCTAAATTATGAAAATTCTTCAAAATCATTCCATTGTCCTCTATCCTCAAGCTTTTACAGATTTACTTTCTCTCAGCTTGTTAAAGCAACAACTCAGTAAAATGATAACTCAAAGAATGAGTATTATGCAAGCTAAGGAAACTACTTCTCCTATGCTAAATGATTATGATAAGCTATAGTAATTGTGCAGCTAAAGCTATGCTATGAATTGAAACTAGATTGTTGTGCTTGATTGCTGGAGATATTTCACTATAATGCTCTTACTATGCAACTAAAATCTATATTTTCGAAGAGCCAAGAGGCTGTATTTATAAATTTTCAAAAGGAAAAATATTTTTTGGCAAGCTTCAATGGTTGAGATTTATCCTGGAAGAATGGATGGTGAGAGGTAGAGAGGTTGGAGAGAATATAGCTACTGGAGAGAAAAAGATGGATTATGTTTTCAACCCACAAAACCTCCTCATTAAAAAATGTAGAAAAATTGCCATTTGTCATGAAGTAGTTTTATTTCTTGAAGATAATTTCTCAATTAAATAATAATAATATTTAATTTCTTGTGACATGTGCAAATGGAAGCTTCCAATTAAATATAAATATCTAATTATATGTTTGGAGAATATTTTAGAAGCTTTCTTAATTAAATATGAAATATTTAATTAAGTGTATGGTTAGGGGTTTTGATATTTGAAGACATGTATTTACTTTATATAATAAAGTAATGTGATAATTAATTAAAATAAATAATGGTATTTATTTAATTAATCAAGAAAACATGAGAAAGTGATAATAGTGAATGATTTATAGAAAATGTGAACATTTATAAATAAATTATTAAATCTATTTAAATGTAGTTGAATCAAGAAGATTAATTAAATAATGCATATTTAATTAATTTACCAGACTAATATGATGTGACCATTTTTAGATGTGTACAGATATTATGGAACAAGAGAATGGGATTGTAAATGATAAGGATGATAGATTGGTGTTATATGATCAAATATTTAGGATCTATAATAACCCTCTTTATGATAGTTTCCCTAGTTGCGATGAAGTCATTTTAGAAGAACCAACCTTTGAATTTCATGATTTGGTTTATTGTTCTCCTAAAGACTCTCCCCCTTTGGAAATATTATGGTGCAAAAAAATTAAAACACTAACAATAGTAATTCCTTAGATGAAGATGATGAAGTAACATTAGACTCCTCTTCACTAGGAGACCATTAAAATAATGATAGTTCTTCTGAGGTTATGCACATTAGATATCCCTTGGAGTACTCTCCCAAGCCTAAAATTATCCTTTATCCACCCTCACAAAAACCACAAGTTCAAAACAAACCTGTCCTTATCCTTGAACCACCTAAGAATGATGTTTCGCAACAACCGAGTTATAATACCATTGCTCATACATACAACACTAGGAAAAATTTGCAACCAAGACAAACAACTTCAACATCTCTCCCATTTCCTAATCCTATCTTGCTTAGTTCCCCTTGTTTTCCTTCAAATATTGGAAAGGAGTATGAGCTTGTCAAACAACTAAAAAATAATCTTGCTAAGATATCTTTATGGGAAATTATTCAAGCCTCCCCTCACTATCATAACATGATTCAAAGTGCTTTACAAAGAGTTCCTATCCCTTCTAATGCACACTCAAAATGTGTGGTAGTGCAAATTCAAGCCATAACCTCGAACACCATAGACATTAATTTTCATCAACATGAGCTCCCTCCCTTCGAGATGAGAAAGAGATATGATGAATTCAATATCATATCTAGATACAACAAGAATGAAATAAAAAGGACCCTTGTTGATAATGGATCAACTCTTAATGTGTGTAGTGCAAGACTTATGGATAAAATTAAAGTTGATAAATCAAAAACTCAACTTGATTCTTTATCTACTAAGGGATTTGATAATGTGGGAAATAAATCTCTTGGAGTGATCACTTTACCTATTACAGTTGGAAAGAATACCTTACAAACAATTATTCATGTTATGCCTCATGACCTTTCACACAATATCCTTTTAGGAAGACCTTGATGGAAAAACAAGGATAGACAACTGAGAGGGGGGGTGAATCAGTTGTTACCAAAATCAAACTTATTCAACATTAATCAACCTTTAATCTCAAATTTGATAATTAATAGTGAAAGCATAAATCAATAACACATTAGAGACACATGAACACCAAGATTTTATACATAGAAACCCTATTAGGGGAAAAACCATGGTGGATATTAGTCCACAAGATTATACCCTATTAGAAGTATAATGAATAAAGAATAAGGAATGCACTTGTATTCAGGCACACTGCCTAGAGCACACTTCTTAGAGGAAGGCTCACTACCTTACATACAATAATCAAATTAAATCCATCTGATGAAGTTGAACTAAGAAATTAGCTTCTATAAAAGCCTGATTACAGTTCCGATTAGGCACAGATAAACTTCTACACACTCTTCCAAACTCTGCTCAATCTCATTTACACTCTGCTCTACTCTTGAATGATTTGACCTTATTCGCACATGTACACCACTTGCACATATCGAGCATTGCCTCGAAATGAGGAAAAAAATCATTCTTATATATCCGCTACACGGATTTACATCAACTATTCAGTTGGCCACAAATAAAGAATAAATTATAACTGTCAGCCTCAATACATGAATAAATCTTAATGTGCACCAACACAAGTTGGTCACAAGATAGTGAGGACCCAAAAAAACACCTTCAAACATTCCAAACAATAAAATATTGATCTTCATGGATCCACAACACGCTACCACCATCATTTCGGCCAAGAACATGAAAACTCGAGCACACATCAGAAAAATCTCTGATCATGAACACTCTGATCAATTCAAATGTACAAAAATGATATAGAATGATCTAGAATCATCTATGAATGTCACAGGTACATGCACAACAACTCAAATTACCAAAATTTCATCCTCTTCTTCCAAGAACACTTGCTACAAAAACTGAATAATTGTAGACACACAGAACTTCATAACTTCCACAAATCTTGATGCGTACCACTGAAACTTTCAGATAGAATACTAGAAAGTTTCAACGACAAACCCTTTAAAGTGCACTCTTTGATTATCAACTTATACCACTTTCCACCACTCTAACCTTCTCAACTTCACTAGCTCCTTGCAATATATTTTTTACAATTTTCTCAATATCTTCAACATATACAATCTTCAGAATCACCAATACTAATAGTTTTGACATCAATGACAACCACAACATCCAATAGACCTTTTATTCATGGGATGCAAATGATGCCTTCAACTCTTAATCGTATCATCAAATATGTCTATAACAACAAGGAATACCAAGTTGAAATGGAACCTGAGCCTAAAAGTTGCTTATAAGTTGAAAAATGAACCACAAGTCCTCTAAGTACACTAATTCCAACATCAAACATAGAACCTATGAAGGAAGAGAAACACGAGATGGAAACAGTGTCAAAATTATTATATGATGATCGCATTCCTTGGATTTCAAACATACATTAATGGGAGAATAAAAGATCATAAACAAATATTTAGACAAGGGAAAAGAAACAATGGTAATGTCAACACAAAACTCAAAAGACCCTTCAAAAGAATCCACCTCAACCACTTTAGAAGAATAACAAAATTACACAACAAAATTTGATGAACTTAATCATGAACAACCATTGAATCCAAAAGAGATGAATAAAATTTATGGAAAAGGTTATGAAATGATTAAACAACTGGGATATAGTGGAAAAGGATGTGGTTCTAAAGAACAAGGTATCCATATCCCCCAAGAGCCTCACATGAAAGAAAAGTCTCATGGTCTTGGTTATTGTCCCATGATAGAAATAAAATCATCAAACAAGCCTTAACTTAATATCAACACTATCATAAAACATACTTCTAAGAAAACTTTAACAATGGTGCATCCTAAACGGATAGACACTAGTGGTCTTGATCGTTATCCTTTACAAGAAACACAGTAAATAAATAAATCCTCACTTAATGCAACTATCATCACACAAAACACAAATGATTCAAATTAATTACATTTTACACCCTCCTGTAAAGGAGAGATAAAATATCACAATCTAAAGAGTCTTGTGTCTGTAATGCCCCACCATGAAACCCTAGAGGGAAACACACTAAATAACCTTAAAATGGAATAAAAAAAAATTAGTTCAACATATTAAAGGTTGCCAATACAATAACTGTCATTCTAAACCAAGGTCCTCTAAGGTTCCATGACTATGCTACTAGAATCGCATAAATCTACTATCAAAAAATATGATTCATCACATTTAACAAATCCATCTATCAATATGAATTTCGCATAATCTATACCATTTAAAGAACATCCAATATGAATTACTTGTATCATGTCATCTATAAAGAAATATAAAAGATCATTTAATTAACTAACATATGAAATAATAATCATTTTACATTATCCATTATAAGTGAGTACAATATTGCAATTCAAGAAAAAATAACAAGCATGATAAATGTATCTAAACATACCTATAGTTAATCTATACCAACTAATTTAGAACAAGACTGTGATCCACCATCTCAAACCACATTCAAGTATATTGATACACTAAGAAGTTCCTCAAGATATGATATCTTAGAAGTCACTCCTCAAGATACCTAAACCATGGGAAGTCACTCCTCAAGATATCAAATATTGGGTAACTCTTGGTCCAAAACGATGCCTTCAAAGGTTTATTAGTTGTAGTACACATCGGAATCAAGATATACATCTCCAAATCATAAATTTAGAAGTGCAATCATTAACCATAGTATGCCATCATTAGTTACCATTCAAAATAAATTCCATTAACTAATATAAATAAGGTACATCATTAAATTTACTAATTACAAGAGAAAGTTCAACAATAATTTACAACATTACATTATTACATCGTTACATCATGAACAACGTCTCCTTGAACACATGTGAGGAGAGTACATTAAAATTATTATACATGATACAATAGATTTATGGGACAATAAAAGTACATGAAATATAATTCACATGAACTGGAACAAGTGCAAAAGTCTTCATAACCAAGAGTAGTCACCACAAACACGAACCAAGTGAGGGAACCCAATGTAGTACAAGGCACATTCCACTCGACCATGTGGAACCCTAAGGTCCACCCCTTGTGCTAGGAGATAACATTAATATCCAAACACAATAGTCAAGAGATAGAAGATGGCACAAGGGCTAACCTGACTCCAATGTACCAGTATGGTACAACCTCACATGACAACAACACCACTTCCAAAGGCACACAAAATTCAAAGAGAGACATGAGGCAAGAGAATACCAGGTTACTGTAGGAGGAATGTCATCACATAGTTTTCTATGGGTTACCCTAGTAGATCTTCCTAGGCCTCGGCTCCCATCCTAGGTTACCCTAGTAGCCTCTATTAATATTCAACCCCCATACATCTCTATACAAAATCAACATACCTCTCAAGAGGACGAGGTAGTTGATTTTTCCATTCCAGGACTTCTCAACTCATCTCAAGCCCAAACAAGCACTTGAGCTATGAGTGAGGCATTCACTTATCTTGATTAGTGTGATTACTACCCAACCCCTAGTAGCCTCTATTAATATTCAACCCCCATACATCTCTATACAAAATCAACATACCTCTCAAGAGGACGAGGTAGTTGATTTTTCCATTCCAGGACTTCTCAACTCATCTCAAGCCCAAACAAGCACTTGAGCTATGAGTGAGGCATTCACTTATCTTGATTAGTGTGATTACTACCCAACCCCCTAATTCATTTTAGATTATCTCTTAATTACAAAACTCCCACATGGGTTACCCTGGCACCACTTTGTGTGTCGGCCCCCATTGAGATTCACTCCCCTACTAGCAACTAGGAGCCCCAATGAAACAATAGAGAAAGGCCAACTTTCACAAACACCCAAACCTCATTAACATACACAACAAGGCAAGGAAAAACTCATCCCACCCACGAGTCACAACCATAAAGGAGAATATACCGTGCAAGGCTAATGACCCTCGTATACTCAATCAATTCATAAAAAACCATCTCAAGGATTATCAATGAATTGTATCAAGAACATAATTGTCCCCTAGCCTGTAGAAGAATCCTAATACCCACTTCACACAAATAATTTAAACATTGAGCAAGAACTTACTAATATCTCATTTTCACTACTTACTAGCTTAATTCATACAATAACTTAAACAAAGAATGCAAGTTAAATTAATAACACAACCATTACAATTTTTTAAATTTTCATCTTAGACCAAGAATAATCTCAATTCTTCTATGATACATTCATTTTTCTATCAGAATAAATTAATACTAAAACAACATTAGCGAATATAATACCTATGGTCACACATATACAAATATATATATATTATATCGTTTAAGAAAGGCTCTATTTTAAGTTACAAACTGCAAATATAAATCATATAGATACCTATATATATATACCTAAAGAGCCATACATATATATACATGTGTGTGTGTGTGTTTAAAAGGAAGACGAAATGTGGATTATGTTACAGTGCCAAATAATAGATTTAAAAGTGGTAGAAAAGCGTACATGAGTATATGCATATATATATATATATATATATATATGTATGTATGTATTTATGTATGTATGTATAAATTTCCAATGCATTTAAAATACAAACGTGCATATACAACACAATACATATTGAAAGGCAACAAACTACATTTTCATCGAACTCAAATATTAACAATTATCAACCAAGCCATCCGTACATCAAATGGTATTTAATTGAATACCAAATAAATTATATATTCATCAAAGCCCACATTATATGGACAACACTCAAACAACCTGCCTAAGGTTATTCATTAAATCTTACAAATTCAAATTTCCATTACAATGATCATTAACCAAATCTCCAACATCCAATATGTCTATTTATTATCATATATAAAATTAAATATTACACATGCTAAACAAATAGCATAATCTCTTCAAAATAAATGAAGATATAATTATAACAAATGATAACTAGGAAATAAAAAGAATCAGAGTTTTCAATGTTAAGCATATGATGTAGGAAAGAAAAGGAAACTATCCCTAGATAATACATAGTTTCACACTCTAAACATAGATTAAGGTCTCCAATAAAAATCACTACACTTGAAAGAACCGCCTTGAAGGAAACATTAATGGGAAGGACAAATAGAATCCTGTGTGTAAGTATAGTGGCATAATTGTTGAGAGGAAGAGATAAATTCTAGTCACCGGCCAAGATTGGCTAGCGCCAAGCCTAGCTCATAGGTCAGCCATTGAAATAAGCTATTGGCCAAATTACAAGGTGTGCTAATAACTACAAGGGTAGAAGAAATTTTAAGAAACCGCATTTGAGTGTCGGGGAAACCAAGGCCACAGGGTATACACACATAATGAGTTTATATTTAAAAGGTTGTATACAATAGTTTGAATGTCCCAAAAGATGTCACAATAAGGCGTAAAAATATTCATCTATGCAAAAATTGGTTTCATAGAAAGCCTTCAAAAATTCACAAGCAATCACCTACAACTGAGTACAATATATGAATACAAATGGAGGAATACAAGGTATGCCCCAATTATAGTTTGGGCCTGATAATATATCAAGAAGAGGATTCAACACCATTATATGGGGTATGGTTTGCAGAAAAGCAAAAATTTGATTTCTTATAAAATCTTGGAAAAATTTTAAACATTGAATCTTATAAATGGCACAACTCAGAAATTATCAGGAGTTGTTGTTTCAATAGCACAATTACACCCTTTCCTTTTCTACAAAATTATAATTGAGATTAGCAAGAACCTAGTTTCTCCTATTTCCAAAGTGATAACTTGATGTAGAGCTTACAATCTCAGCCTACTACTACAACCCTTGCTTCAAAACCTTCTAAATTTACACAACACTAAAAAATCCCCAATTCGAAAGCTTCCAAAACCCCCAAGAAAATATTTCAAGAACCAGAAAATTGTTCATGGAAAGAAACAAAATTAGATTTTCCATAAATTATGCAACAACCCCTTTCTTTAGCAAATTAATTAATTTATTAACCACTTCCCAACTCTTTGTTGCAACATCCACTTCTTTAAATTAATTATTTTATTTTATTTTCCCCCACGTTCTTAACTGCCACAACTCCAATATGTTTATTTATAATATATTCTTATATTTTTATACTCAATAATTTATTTTATTCATTATAGTCTCATTTATTTTAATATTCCAAAATTTAATCATAATTTTAATTTATTTAGACAAAATAAAACCTTAATAGTATTTCATTTTATCAATACTTCAATTATATGAAAAAATTTATTTTAATTATCAAAAAGGATTTTAACTTAATAACTCTATTTCAATATGATGATCAATCAAAGCACAAACCAACTAATTTAATATAAACATACAAAATATCGAGCAATACAGACCTCATAATGAAGATGAAAGATAAGACCATGACACAAAAAACAAACAAACAACATTGCTAGGGTGACAAAAAATACACATCCTCGTCAAGGATGATGGCTCGCATAGGGGACCTAATGCTATCTCCAAATCAACAATCTCCATTTAGATTAAGGCATGCTAAAACTTGGAAATTCAGGTGGATTTGATGCCTAGTAATTGCAACTTGCAGTAAACCACACTGTCGAGCATGTACATAGTCAACCAGTCAAACACATCGTAAAGGAAAAGTTGCAGCATCACAGGGCACTCATAAGGGAGAGATGTGACATTGTTCCCCTTCACCAAAACATATCGATGCACAAAAATAAAATACTAATAACATGATACGAACATACATCCACTAATCACATAATGCTCAAAGAAGTAATAACCCACTCTACCAATTAAATTGATCTACTAAGCATGGTATAAGCATAAACATTACTGATAAAAGTATAATCAATAATCATCATAATTGTGAATCCATCATAATAACTATGAATCCATCATCATAAATGTGAATCCATCATCATAACTCTAATACCCCTCTATTTTGTCCTTTTGATTGAACAATGTTTTTCTCTATTATGTTGTACTTTCTGTTAGTACCTTGACTTTGGTACCCAACTATTATTTGTTCGCTATCTATAAAGCGACGTTAATGTTATCTTTTGATGTGATGGTATTTTAATATGATGTCATCTTTATGTCATGTTTTGAATTAACATAAATAGATATTCGAATTAATGATGTTTATGCTTTGGACTATATTAATATGTTAGATTTGTTAGTTAGTTACATTGTATTGGTGAAGGGGATGGTATCGCACCAATCGCTTGCGAGCGCCTTACGATCCCATGATTTCCTATTCACGGTGTGTTTTAATTATGACATGTTTATGTATGTGGATATACTCTTTGTTTGCAGGTTGACAGGTACATGGCATTGACTCCACCTGGTTTCATAGGTTTGAGCGTGTCCAATGCTCAACGGTATTCGATTGGGAGATACTAGCTAGGTTTTTCGTGCCAAGTCATCACCCTAGTCATAGTGTGTTGTCGGGTGTTACTTGGGTTGTGTTGCTTTGAATATTGTTCCCTCTCTTCGATTCTTTAATTGCAAGTTGAAAAGGGAAATTAAATGGCTTTATGTATTTAAGTGGTTGATTAAATTAATCTGGTAATGATGTTACTTACGATATAATGTTTATAAATTCTTTTAATCAGATATAATATTTCTACTTATGGTATGTTGATTAAATTAATCAGATAAGTATTTCATTGTGAAATTATGGATTTAATGTTTGAAATTGAAAAGATTAAATTGGAAATTTAGAAAAAGAATTTAAATTGCTTTTTGTTTATAAAAGTTTGAACTCAAAAATTGAAAAAGAGATATTTTGAGATATTTTCCATTTTCTGTTTTCAGAAATTGATGAGGGTTGTTGTATGGATATTTTGAGGATTTTCATTATTATTGTATTTTTCTTCTCAAGTTTTTTAAAAACAAGTTGGAGAAATTGAAAATAGAAGAGAGGAGGAAGAATTTTGGCATTTTGGTGGGTTTGCATTGAATCTGAGAAAATTTTCTAATTTGAAGAGGGAATCAAAGCAAGGATATGTGCACCATCAGGTTCATGTTATTTAATTGTTATTGAAATTGAAAAGATTCATGTTTTTGGAATTGTTGTTTGCAAAATCATTGTTTGGAAACTTGAATGATTTATGTTTAAAAATAGATAAAATAACTCCATGCTAGATCTTATTTGCAAAACCTTGGAAAAAAAACCTCAATATATGTTTGAATTCTTCTCAAAACAAAAGGGTATTCTTGACTAAAAATAGCTATTTTATAAAGGGTTTTCCCATTGTGTTATGAAAATTCTTCTTGGGAAATATATGTATATAAATATATATATATATATATATGTATATACTGATATACATATATATATAGGCATATATATATCATTGTCAAATTTTGGGGTTAAAATTTATACCCTGGAGAAAAAATCCGCAAGCCGTTTTTTTTATGTTTAAAAAATAAAAATTATTTCTGAGGGGTTGTGGGCTCACCCCCACCACTCCCCCCATGGAAGGCATGTGGGGGGGAGTCACGCACAACGTGACCCCCGCTCCTCCCATCCATTGCCACCGCCCAGACCAGGGCTCAATTGTGTTAAACATAGCCCACCCATAATTTGGGTTGGTTGTGGTTAACACAATCACGCCCTAACCAGGGGTCGGCTGTGTTAAACACAACTGCCCAACCTCCAACACTAATGCATGCGGTGCGTGCCCTAAGGCGATCACACGGTCAACACGTTTGTTTTAATAAAAATTAAAATAAAAATTTATATTATCTTTTAAATATTTATTATTATATTTTTTATAATATTTTAATATTAATATATATATTAAAATAATAATAATATATATATTAATATTTTATATTTTATTATATAATATTAAATATTAAAATTTTAATTAAGTGTTTAGTTACAAATATTATATTATTATATTCATATAGATTAACTGTTAATTTTAATATATGGATTTTATGACGGAATATATGTAAATATTAAAATATTGACTTAAGTTTAATTGGAAAAATGGGGATATGGTATTCTTGGATAAATTATTGACCTTATTTTAAAAATAATATATTTAGATGGAATAATGTATTTGTTTTAAATGATATGGATATTAAGTTATGTTAAATTGTTTTGGAAATGGTTATGTCAAGTAGAGGAAATATTTATTACTTTGAAACGTTATTTTTTGAATGGTGGAAATAAATGGTTATTTTTTATTTATTAAAATCAATTAGAGTATGTGATATTGGATTCAAATTTCGTCCTTGTCCAATAGAGTCGTTATTCTATTTTGTTGCATTAAGGCAATAAAGTACTAAATGTTTATTTTATTTTAATTTCAAGCAATTAAGGATTGAATATTTGATTTAAATTTATGCTTATGTCTAAAAGAGGCATTATTAAACTAGTTTTATTATGGCAATAATCTATGAAATTTTATTAAAAGAATTGGATTTAGGAAATCTGAAGCAGGTTTAATTCTTGATTAATTGCTTGTTTAAGTATGGTTTCTTCTGTTAATGCCTTGGGGAAATTTGTTCAGTAGGGATTTTCAGTTATGTGGGTTGTCGTATGATGTTTGTCAACCTGTCGTGAATTCCTTGGGTAGTGCATGGGGTCTAGTAAGTGTTTAACCCGGTTTCCACGAACAAAGATTTTTTGTGACTCCTAGTAGAGGAGTGGCTTTGTTATGGTTGTACCTCTAGTGTTGGAGTGAGTTTCTTTCTAGGTTTCCTCCTAGAGTTGGAGTGGTTGTAATATTTGTTGTGTGTGCACTTGGGTTCCCTTGGTAATTGGTTTGATTGTGTGTTGTCAAGTAGAAGAGTGGCTTCCGTTAGGCGTCAGAGCCCAAAGAGGTAAACTGGAAAGCTTCAGAGGTGGTTAATCAAGTGATAACTAAAACAATACTTAGAAGATTAGGACTAACTTCTCACTAATCAAGATAATTTTTCCTCTCTCATAGACACAAGGGCTCGTTTAGACTTGGGATGAGTGGGAAGGCTTAGAATGGAAAGGTTGTCTATCTTTTATGTACGAAAGGTATTTGATTCTGTATGAGTGAGTATGGGGGGTGAGATTCAGTTGAGGCCACCAGGATAACCCTTAGTGGGGGCCGGATCCTATGAAGATTCCTAGAGGTAATCGCATTACGAGCTATGTGATGATACTCTGTCTAGGAAAATAGTTGGTATTTGACTTCATGGGTATGGATTCCTTAACATACCCGATGTGACTATAGTTGGTATTCGATTATTATGTTCATGGTTCTCATAACATACTTGATCTACTTTATATCTAGAAGCAATGTGACCATGTTAGAGTTGTACTTGAGTTGAACTCGTGATGTACTTGTGTTGCACTTGTGTGGTTCATGTGATTGGTTGTGTCAGTTTGGTTCAGTTATGTTTTAGCCTGTGTCTAGAGGTGTTGGTCTTGGCTAGGATTCCTTGTTACTATCTCCTAACATGGGGGGTGGGCCTTTGGGTTCCACTTGGTTGGGTGGCATGCACCTAAATCCATTGGGTTCTTTCTTCATGTTCATGTGGACGAGATTTCCAGTTGGAGAGCTCATGGGATTCAATTCTAGTTCTTGCTTTTTATCATTTCAGTTGCTCTTGTGATTTATTACCCCTCATTTGTTATCAAGGTGCAAAGTTGTAATTGTAATTATGTTCATTTGACTTGCCTCATTCAGGGAATGAGAGATGTAATCTTATTGTTTAATTGTGAATAATGAAATTGAAATTTATCTCTTATGCTTTGATGTATTTATCTTATTTGGAATGTATGTGTTTAATTTCTTAAGTAAATAAATGTTATGGTTTAGATTCATGTTTTTTGTTGAGGTTTTATATAACCACTGTCTCGTAACCTTAGAGGTTGTTCACATTAGTTAGTGAACTTGCTTACTAATTGTACTTAAACACAAAAAAAAAATTAGTCCATTTAAGTAGTTAATTGCAACTTCCTATAGGGTTGTGTGGTGGGGTGTTACAATAACTATGAATAAATCATCAAGAAAATTATCATAATGTCTAAATAAAACCAAATAACTATTAGTAATAGAAGGAAAACTAAGGGGCAATATATTCTCTCCCTAGAACCAGGCTTACTCATGTAAGCCTGTAAATAGATATAGGTACAACTCTCTCATCCTGGATGAATCCTCCCATGTAGCAGAATACTCATCATTAGGATCCCACTAGACCCTCACCTACTTAATGTCTCAACCCCTGAGGGTGCATCTCCTGTGTTAAATGATTCCCATGAGTTCCAAAGCCAATTTCCCATCCTCTACCTATAAGGAATTCCAATCAAGCACATGAGAAATATCTGGGTAATAAGGTCTGAGAATAGAAACATGAAACACATCATGAATGCATGATAGATTGGGTGGAAAAGCAAGAAAATATGCTATAAAACCAATCCTCTCCAAAACCTCAAATGGATCAACAAAGTGTGGTGCGATCTTAGAGCCTTTTCCATAATATATTAGACTCTTACACAGTGGCATCCACAAGAATACCCAGTCTCTTATTGAGAATTGATGGTCAACCCTATAAGCATCTGCATATTTCTTATGTTTGTCTTGTGATACCACCAAATGATCTATAATGTGAACCACCTGCTAATCCATCTCCTGAAGCATCTCCAAACCAAGAAGTACTTTTTCCTCAAGATGATCCCTACTCAATGGGGTTTGACAAGATGACCATACAACACCTGGAAAGGAGGCATTCCAGTAGAATTGTGATATGCCAGTAGAACTATGATACTCATTATTTTATGGAAACTCCACCAAATACAGGTAATCCTCCCAATGTAATTGTTGATTCATAACATACATCTGAATCCTATCCTCGAGGATCTAATTAACCCTCTTAGTTTTCCCATCAGTCTCTGGGTGATAAGTTGAACTAAGGTTCAACTAAGTCCCCAATACATGATGCAAAGACATCCAAATATTTGAAGTACACATTGGATCTCTATTTGAGATAATCTTGCGAGGAATACCACGAAACTTGACTATATCCTCCATGAAGTTTCTAGCCACTGATGAAGCATTGTATGAGGATTGAACATGAGAAAAGTTTGCCACCTTAGTAAACCTATCCATGGTGACCATGATGGCATCATGTTGATGGGAAGACACTAGAAAACCAACAATAAAATCCAATGATATGATGTCCCATTTCCATTCAAGAACAAGATGTGGCTGCAAAAGACCTATGGGATGATGATGTTCTACCTTCACTCTCTAACACTCCAAACATCTTGACACAAAATAAACAAAATCCCTCTTTATTTCGACCCAAAAGTATAGTTTTTGAAGGTTTGCATACATCTTTTTGACACTCGGGTGAGCTAAAAAGGGTGCCCGATGTGTCTCTAACATGATCAAAGTACGAAGATCTATTGAGAAAGGAACATAAATGCGACCCAAGTGCCACAAAAGGCCATATAAATCAAGGGAATAATGATAAAATCTACCCTCTAAAGATTTTCTTGACTCAATCTCAACTCTCACCTCTTGATACCAACTATCTATAGGAAGTGCGGTAAGGATCTAACTCCTCAAGTCCACTCCAAGATTCACCACCAAAAACTCATGTCTCTATCAACTAAGAGCATTTTCCACCACATTCTCCTTTCCCTAAATATAATTCACTTAAAAATCATACTCGCACAAGAACTCCATCCACCATCTCTACCTCGCATTCAAATTTGGTTGCATGAAAATATGTTGTAAACTATGGTGATCACTATGCAGCTCAAACCAATGTCCCAACAAAAAGTGTCTCCATATTTTCAAAGCATGAACACTAGTAGCTAACTCTAGATCATGTGTAGGATATTTTATCTCATGATCCTTGAGTTTTCACAACTCATAGGCAATCACACAACCATCCTGCATCAACACTGATCCTAAACCCTTTAAGGAAACATTTGTACAAACCACAAAATCCCTAGTAGGATGAGGAACTGCCAAGATAGGTGTGTTGGTCAACCTCTCCTTAAGAATCTAAAAGGATACCTAACACTACTCTGGCCAAATAAAATTCTCCCCTTTCCTCTGAAGAGAAGTGATGGGGTGGGCTATCCTTGAAAAACCTTACACAAATCATCTGTAATAACCTGTCAAACCCATGAAACTGTGAACCTCTACAATATTAGTGGGAATAGGCCAATAAATAATAGCTTAGATCTTTGAAGGATCCATGAAAATGCCCTCACCAGAGATAACATGACCCGAGTATTTCACCTCTATCTAGAAGAAATCACATTTTTCCATATTTGCATACAATTGGTTCTCCCTCAGACACTGTAGCACCTACCGCAAATGCTCCTCCATAGACCTCAAATAGATCAAAATGTCATCCAAAAATACCAAAAAAATCTATCAAGGTAAGTACAGAACACACCATTCATCAAACTCATGAATAGGGAAAACACATTCATCAACCCGAATGACATAATGGTGAAATCATAATGCCTGTAATGAGTGCAAAATGCGGTCTTATGGATGTCTACCTCAAAGATGTGCAACTGATGATATCCTGACTTAAGATCAATTTTTAAAAATACCCTAGCACCCTTGATCTAATAAAAAATATCATCAATCCTTGGTAAGGGGTATCCATTCCTCACTGTCACCTTATTCAACTGTCGGTATTCAATGCACAATCAAAGAGACCCATCCTTCTTCTTCACAAAAAATCACCAGTGCTCCCCAAGGAGAGACACTAGGATGAATGAACGCTTTCTCCAACAACTCCTCAAGCTATATCCAAAGCTCCTTAATCTCTTGAGTTGTCATTCAATATGGAATTCAGGAAATAGTCTCAACTCCAAGAACAAGATCTATCATAAAATTGATGTCACACTTAGGTAGCATCCCTGGAATCTCACTAGGAAATACATGAGCATATTGTCTAAGGATAGGATGACAATCAAGAGATACCACTTGGATCTCTCCTAACTCCAAATCATTAATTGATGTTGCTAACAGATGACATCCCCAACACATACACCTCATCAACTACCTACAAGAGATCATACAAAAGGAAATACACCTCTAGACACCAACTACCTCCACCTCCTTGCCAAAATCATCTACAGACTACACTGGCTTACGATGATAATCTATCACTACTCGATGAGCCTCTAACTAATCCATGCTCAAAAAAACATTGTAAGACCCAAGGGGTATAATAAGAAGGTCTATTGTGGTGCAAAGAGAACCAATCCTCAAACCACAACCATGAACAAGAGACTCAATTTTGACCTTAGCACCAAAGGCCAGCTCAACCTGCCACCTATCATCCTGCTTTACTGCCACTACTCCTTATCGTGCTACTAAGAAAGGAGAAATAAAATAATTTTAAGCACTCGAATCAAAGAGAATAGATACTCTACTACCCTATAACACACTTGTAGTATCAATCACTATAGTTTGATGCTTGGCCTGGTAGTTTTCAACCATGACAAAAACCTTGTGTGATCTGCCTACATCCCTATTATCGGCTCTAAATTTGTCGGCCTCTAACTAAATCCAGATGTACCCTTTTGAGGACATTGTCTAGCAATGTGACCCTACTGGCTGCAAGGTAAACACCCTATAACTTTTTCATAACCTCTACCACTTGAGGGTGCACTAGACTACTAGAAACTACCTCTACTAGCTATAAATTGTGAACTCTAAGTTGGATGATCATGATGATAATGCTTGTTTCACCTCCAATTATTATCTTTCCTAAACTGAAATCTATCACCCTTCTAAGGTTGAGATTTCTTATGTTTTGACTGAGATTTTTACTATTTTTTACCACCCTTAGCGAGTGCATGGTGGCTCCTAGAGGGGCTTGTTGTCTAAATCTAGCCACCTCAAGAACTAAAATATATTGGGGTTGCACTACCAATCTGCACTCTTGTATGACCACCTAGTTCCATAGCCAAATTCTCCTCTACTATCTGAGTCTTCTCTACAACTACTTCTATGGTTTCTGAATCAAACACACGAACACCCCCACTAATACATGAATTCAAGCTCCTAATAAAGTGTTGTACTAACATACCCTCATCATCACCTATGCCATCATACTACTTAAGCTCATAAAATCTCCACTCATACTGGTCAACTAACATCACCATCTACCTTAGCTCATGTAACTCATCCATGTGGCATTGTCGTCAATGATCAGACAAGAACTGGGCTTTGAATCTCTTTAAAAACATCTCTTGTGAGATTGCATCTATATCCAAATGAAGCTTCTACTCCTCCAAATGCCACCAAATGGAAGCAAAACCTCTGAGATGCATGATAGTACACCTATCCTTAGTGTTGCTACAATATGGATGCATAGAAAAAATCCTGTTTAGATCAATTAAGCATGTTTTAACCTCCAAACCACTTCCAATACCATTAAAATTAGGAAGATGAGCTCTCAAAAGATCCCTCATGTGCCCGAATAAAATTTCCTCCTTCTCTACCATAACCTCTTTTCTCCTGGGAGACCTCTCCCTCTCTCTAATCGCCAATTGTTCACCCTCCTGTCTCAGACCAAGATGAGCAAGAACCTCCTCAAGTAAGTGACACAACTATGCACCCTCCAATCCTAGATGACTTGGATTCTGATCTCCACCTCCCTGACTATTCTAGGAATTTTGTTGTTCCTCATGATCAGACTCATGGGAACATTGAGGAGGGAAGTCCTATCGATTATCCCCATGGACACAACCACATCCTCTTCCACGTCCCAAACCTTGACCCCAAACTCTAGGCATGATCCTTCACAAACACCACCAAGGACAAGTTCAGGGTGTTAGACAAGGTCAACAAGGGAAAACATAAACTTTGGAATCTATGCAACTAAGACAACCTAATGGGCTCTTGTATATACCTAGAGTACCCAATATTAGAACTTGGGCTATAATACCATGTGTAGCGCCCCTCCATGAAACACTAGAGAACAACACACTAAAATACCTAAAAATGGAATTTTATTTTTTTGAGTGTAGCATATTAGAGGTTGCCAATACAATAACTAGCATTCTAAATCTAGGTCCTCTAAATTAACTAACATCCCATAAATTAACTATCAAGAAATATGATTCATCAAATTTAACAAATCCATCTATCAATATGAATTTCACATAATTTATATCATTTAAAGATCAACCAAAGTGAATTATTTGTATCATGTCATCTATAAATAAATATAAAACATTTAATTAACTAACATATGCAATAATAATCATTTATATTATCTATTATAAGAGAGAGTATAATATTGCAATTCAAGAGAAAATAACAAGAATGCTAAATGTATCTAAACATAGATATAGTTAAGCTATGCCAACTAATTCAGAACAAGACTGTGATCCTCCATCTTGAACCACATTTAGGTATATTGATGCAAATAGAAGTTCCTAAAGATATGATATCTTAGAAGTGACTCCTGAAGATACCTAAACCCTAGGAAGTCACTCCTCAAGATATCAAATCTTGGATACCTCTCGGTCCAAAACAATACTCTCAAAGGTTTAATTGTTGTAGTACACATCGAAATCAAGATATACATCTCCAAATCATAAATTCATAAGTGAGGGGATTAACCATAGCATGTCATCATTAGTTATAATCATTAGTTACCATTCAAAATTAATTTCATTAACTAATATAAATAAGGTACATTATTAACTTTACTAATTACAAGAGAAAGTTTAACAATAATTTACAACATTTAATTATTACATCATTACATCATGAACAACAATGTCTCCTTGAACACATGTGAGGAGAGTACATTATAAGTATTATACATGATACAATAGATCTATGGTACAATACAAGTACATGAAATATAATCCACATGAACTAGAAAAAGTACAAAAGTCTTCATAACCAGGAGTACATACCACGAACATGAACCAAGTGAGGGAACCCAATGTAGTACAAAGCACATTCCACCTGACCATGTGAAACCCTAAGGTCCATCCCTTGTGCTAGGAGATAGCATTAAGGTCCCACCACAACAGTCAAGAGATAGAGGATGACCCAAGGGCTAGCCTTACTCCAATGTACAAGTACGATACAATCTCACATGAAAACAAAACCACTTATAGAGGCACACAAATGTCAAAGGGAAACATGAGGCAAGGGAATACTAGTTTTCTGTAGGAGGATTTTTATCACATGGTTTTCTATGGGTTACCCTGGTAGATCTTCCTAATCCATGGCCCCCATTCGTGGGTTACCCTAGTATCCTCTACTAATCTCTAGACCCCATACAACCCTATGTGGAGTCAACATAACTCTCATGAGGATGAGGCAGTTGATCTTTCCATTCTAGGCCTTCTCAACTCATCTCAAGCCTAAACGAGAAATTGAGCTATGAGTGAGGCATTCAATTATCTTGATTAGTGTGATTACTACCCAACCCTCGTAATTCATTTTAGGTTATCTCTTAATCACAAAAATACCACATGGGTTATCTTGGAGCCACTTCGTGCATTAGCCCTCATTGATAGCCACTCCCCTACTAGAAACTATTGGACTCAAGGGAACACTGAGACGAGGGGTGAATCAATGTTTAGTAAATTTAAACTTTATCAATTTGAAACTTGAAACCATTTCAACATTGCATTAAAAAAAGATGCAAACATTCAAACTAATCAATTACAACACCATAACACAAGGATTTTTGCATGGAAACCCTATTAGGGGAAAAACCACGGTGGAGGTTAATCCATAATTTGAGTACTCAAATATAAAATATTATAAAGAGAATGCACTTGCATTCAAGCACATTGCCTAGAGAACACTGCTAAAAAAGAAGGCTCAATGCCTTACAAAATTTTATATTAAAACCATTTGAAGATTGAATTGAGATCTTATAATCTATTCATGCCAAGTCACAGTTCAGGTGAAGCTCATAGATTAGATTTTGAGTCCTCTGTCTGACTATGCACTTCTTTCTGCTCTACTCTTCCCTTATCTACTCTTCACTCAACACCTAGACAAGTTTGCACTGTTATACTAATGAATTTTGTATCATACACAAATTCTCATAACACCACACCTATGTGCTTATACAAAATGATAAAACCAAACTCACATATATATCCACTAACAAGGATTTAACCATTCATTAGTCAGCTCCATAAGATATTAAGTTCCTTTCAACTTGTCAGCTAGATATTTAATTAAATCTTAATGTGTACCCTCCAAAGTTGGTTAGGACATAGAGGGGGAAAAATAAACATGTTTTGAACATAAGAGCATTTGATGAATAACTCCTTATACATTTGCAATTGCTATACTTGATGGGTCAACTTTTTATCATAGATATTCAATAAATTAATGTATCGAATCTCCTCGATCACGTACCAATGAATGTGCATCAAAAAAATCCTTTAGTAAGGTATTCCAAACATAAAAATTCCTTTTTATGAGATTCACAACTCAAATTACTAGTCCGATGAGGTATTCGTATCGACATTTGTGCCTTTAACTAGATGTCCTATTCTTTGCTCTATTTTGCTAGCAGAGACAAAAATTAGACTACAGATTGGATGTATGACTTAGGTTTCCATGAATGAAAACACTTACAAGCTATATGCTATCAATCTCCCCCTTTGGAATTAATGGAAACACTTAGTGAAAAATTATGAAGTGTCAGAATCATTATAGGTATGCTACCAAACTTTTACTGCACTCTCTCCCCCTAAGATTAATAAGGCATTTTTCACTGCATTCTCCCCCCCTTTGACATCAATGAAAAAGAATAGGAACCATATGCAAAAATGTGAAAAAATATTGACAAAATAGTGACAAAAAAGGTGTTCAAAATCCCCAAAAATTCAAAACATATATGCCGACGGTTCTTCCCTTTTGACCAAATATTCAAAAAAATTAAAATAATTAACTATTACTTTAGAAGATTATCTTATGATTTTTCTTCATTTCTGGAAGGAATTTCTTCCAAGCATCTATTGTGATTCAAATGATAATGATCAAAATGTTGTTCTTGGATGTTTTGTTTACAATTTCAGTTAAAGATTCTGGATTTGTAATTGCTTCTTCCAATTTATCACCATTCCTTAGTATCTCCACCAACTGCTCCAATCTGCATTCGGTTAGATCCTTTACTTTCCAAAAAGTATCCACAAGTGTGTTCTTAGAGAATTGAATTTTTGTTTGTTCAGACTGTAGCTCCCGAATTATTTTCCTAATGGTGTCATCCTGATCCTGAAAAATTTCAAAGATTTTACCAATTTCATTCAACTTTGTTGTTCCAATTTCTCTTTGTAATTACTAATAGCATAGGGAAAATGGATGTAATAGTTGTAGATGTCAGTGGTTGAATTTATGCATTGCCTCAACTCATTCATTTTCTTCTTCAGTTTGGAGAGAGATAGCCTAAATTGCTCCTTCAAATGAGAGATAACTTCACCATATTCTTTTTCTTAACCTTCAGAGTTCAATGTTTCTTTGTTGCATTCAATCATTTCATTGGGCAAAATGTCCTGTAAACTCTCTAATTTGATATTTCATTTCTCAACATGAGAATTTAGCACACTCAAAATCATATCTTGATCATATGATGGTCTAATAGACCATAACCTAACCATTTTTTGCATTCCACCTTCTTCCTGAATAAGTTGTTGTAGCTTTTCTGTAATGCCTCGCCAAGTAACCTTAAAGGAAGTTGCAATTAACATCTTAAGCGAAATAATTTTATTTTTTATAAAGTGCATTTAACATACACATTCACTTACTAATTAACAACAACCTCTAAGGCTACAAGGTTAGGATTACTTAAACCCACACATACATATTACATATAACCATAGCCTTATGAACTTTATGAAATAAACTTCATACATCATAAGAATACCACATAACAAATAAGATAATCAACCAAGATACAATCTCATAAACATTATCTTAAACCAATAGTTACATCACTCATTCCTAGAATGAGACAGTAGTACAAATGTATTACAATTACATAACTCCATCTCTTACAAAAGAGGGATAAAATATCATATACAAACTGAAATATTACAATGCAAGAAATTACAACAAGAACCGCGAGCTGTCCATCTGGATGTCTCGCCACCAAGTACTGAAGATCGATGGGGACCCAACGGTTTTGGTGCATGTTCCACCCAACCAATGTGGTACCCGAAGGCCCACCCCCCATGCTAGGAGATAGTAACAAAGTAACATGGACAATGATTCTACTACCTCTAACCAAAGATTGACTCAAACTAACTCATACTGTTATAACCAACCAAATGAATTAACAAGTACAACTCATTCACCATACAAGTACGAATCAAGTACAAATCAAATACAATATAAGTACAACTCCAACATCATTGACATAGGTCACATTGCTTTCAGACATAAAGTAGATCAAGTATGTTCAAATAGCCATACACATAAAACAATTAACAACAGTTGTCCTAGATAGAGTGTCATCGCAAGGTTTGTCATGAGATCTCCTCTGGGCATTCTTCATAGGTTTCGGCACAAGTAATCCTGGTGGCCTCAATCGAATCCCGGCACTCATACTCACTCATACGGAATCAACTACCTCTCGCAAGAACTAGATAGTTGATCTTGCCATTCCAGGCCTTTTCACTCATCCCAAGTCTAAACAAGCCATTGTGTCTATGAGTGAGGAATAAATTATCTTGATTAGTGAGAAGTTAGTCATAATCTTCTAAGTACATTATTTTAATTATCACTTGTTTAAATCACTCTTGAAGGTTATCCAGTTTACCTCTTTGGGCTCTGGCACCTAACAGAAGCCACTCTTCTATTTGACAACACACACCCAAACAATCCACCAAGGGAACCACAAGTGCATACCAACTAGGCATCATAATCCACTCCAACACAAGGAGGATACAAATAATAGAAACTCACTCCAAAAATCTTGGAGGCAACAATCACATAGTCCACTCCTTTCACAGGAGGTACAAAAGATCTCACTCCAAACATCTTGGAGGCAGCAACACATAGTCCACTCATTTCACAGGAGGTAACAAGATGAAACCACATCACAAAGTCACTCCATACAAAGAGACACGGATCCCATAATCCGCTCCTAAACCAAGGAGGTGCAAACATCCCCGTTCGTGAAAACTGGGTAAAACTGAAAAGACACCATGCACTACCCAAGGGAAAACAACTGGATGGCATAAAGATTCAACAACCCTTATCTTCTAATTTCTTCTGGAAGACTTATAATTTAGGACTAACACTAAATCCCAAAACCAACAATGCAACTTGACGACCTAGCAACAAAAGCATTCAGGTCATCAATCAAATCTAATATTTGGATTTCCTAAATCCATACTCATTCAATAGGTAGTGTAGAAAAAGTAAAAGACATGATAACTAGATCATCTAAAATAATCATAACCCCTATTTCCCTTTTTATTATTGAAAATCTAAAACAACTAAACTTACTTCCCTTTACTAAATATAGAGAATTAAATCCTTTAAGATAATCAAGAGGAAGATACTACTTTTGGATATACTAAATCTATACCTCTTTCATAATCCAATCACAATGATTCAATTAATCTAAATAGAAATTAATAAATAACATAATTGATTGTCTCATCAATAATTGACCACGCATTCATATTGTTTCTAATTAAATCTCATTAATTAAAACAAACATTTAAATATAAATATTTCTATAATTCTTCAATATATTTAAATATCTTTTTACTTATCAATTTTGACCATACATTCAAAACTTATCATTTAAATTTTTCATGCAAAGCTAAATTACACGCACTTAAATAAAACAAGGTAAATACTGATTGAAAATACTCATTGATATATATATACATTTCAATATATTTTTTTCAATCATATTAACAAAATAAATGTTTCCTTTTAAATCAAATAAATACTTCTATTAAAAAATATCTTTCTCTATACATTTTCTACACATACTAATCATTTCTTTTAGAACACTAATAATACCCAATTTGCAACAACAGAATAAAATAATATAAAATATTCTTTATTCTCTCAAATGGATATATACCTTCAATATATATATACTAAATATAAATTAATACATTTAAATATATTTAATCATTAACATATCTTCTATTCTTTACAGAATATCAAATTATTTAATTCAAAATAAAATATCCCTTATCATCAATATTCCAAAATATAAATATATTTTTCCAATTAAATCAAATTAATAATTGGACCTTTTACATATGAATGTAAATTCCACAATTAAATTTTAAATTATGCATTCTTTAAATCAAATATTTAACTCCTTCAATTAAACTTTAACATGCCATTTTAAAATAAACAATAATTTCCCCATATGTTTATAATTTCAATTCCACTAATCTAATATACAAATTTTATTTAAAATAATATAAATAAATATAATACTTTAATATTATAAATTATAATATAAAATATTATTAAATAATATTTTAATATTATAATAACAATACAGAAAATATTAATATTTATAAATATCAATTTATTATTATTTTATTTTCAAAGCAGTCATGGGAAAATAACTTAACAGCAGTCTCATGTTTCAAGCATAACTCAAAAAATACGATCTAGGTATTTGCGATTTTTGAAAAAGTGTAAGAAAATTTCAAAATGCAAAAACCCTTTAAATTGCATAACAACCCAGTTTGTGAAAGTGAAGTTATTGGTGACGCAACCAGACCATTTTACCATGAAAAATATAACTATACTGTAGATTTTAAAATCCGTTTTTTTAATAATAAACAGAAGGTTTCATTTTCTAAAACATTCTAAATGCATTGTTCAATCTCTATGTTTGATTTCCAATAACAACACAATTTATTTCCCCAAATAGTTTAAATTCAACTGAGGTTTTCATAATTTTCACTCAAGAATTTTCACAAGCAAAGGCTATAAATTTGTTTAATTTTTTTCTTCTAATATCAAATTTATTTTTTAAAACAGATTTAACAAACAAATCTTTAATCATTACTATTTTAAAGAAAACAATCAAGAACAATAAAACACAAAGAGGAAAACATGGTACAAGAAGCTACAGGAAGAGATGAATTTCTAATGCAAGCCTCCTCCAAAGATTTCCTGAATTTTTGTTCAATCCTCTAATGAATCCAATCCAAAATCCAACAAATGCAAACAATCTTTCTTTCAATCAATTCTACAATCAAATTTTTTTCAAACCCTTGTGCAAATTTTCCAAAATTTCTTCCCTGCTGTAAAAATGTATTTTTTCCTAAAACTCTTTTTGCTGCCCTAAAATTATAACATATATTTTTTATAAATCAAAAATACCTAATACAACCCTAATTCACATTACATGCAAATTAGATATTTCAATTTCAATTTTTACAACCCTAATTCACATTACATGCAAATTAGATATTAATTTCAATTTCAATTTCAATTTCAATTTTTACAACTCTAATTCACATTACGTGCACATTAGATAGTAATTTCAATTTCAATTTTTACAATCCTAATTCACATTACATGCAAATTAGATATTAATTTCAATTTCAATTTAAAATGCAATTTCAAATAATAAATTAATTTTCAAAGTTGCAACTAATTTCCCAAATAAACATTTAATTACAATTTCCAATTTAATTCTCACACGTTGGAATTAAATTCCAAAATTAATTCTAATTCTTTTATTTCCTTTCATTCTCTTGCATCACGTTTAATTAATTAATTTAATTATTTAATAACTAAATTCAACCCCTTGGATTAAATTTAATTAATTAAATAATTTAAATATAATTAATTAATTTAAATATAAACTTTTATCCACATTGCATTATTTAAATTAAATAACCATCAACATGATTTAAATGCAATTATTCTAAATATCTATTTCCAAATCAAGAATGCTTCAGAATTAAATAACATCAAAGCAAGATAGACAATGACTCGACACACACAACTGACAACACACTAAGGCTAGGGTGTAAACTTGACACATGTTACCTAGCTACTATCTCCCGTTCAACTTAACCGTTGGATCAACACGCTCAAACCTGTGAAACCAGGTGGAGTCGATGTCATGTACCTGCAATCCTACAACCAAGTAAACAACATCATACAATATATCTAGCATATAATACACACCGTAAAGAAGGAATTACAGATTCGTAGGGCACTCGTAAGTGAGTGATGCGAACTCGTCCTCTTCACCCATACACTCATCAAAACTAACACTTCCATCATAATTCCAATAATCTCATAATAATATCTCATGCTAACTCTACAACATCATTAATCCGTAATGCATGTGAAACAATAATCAGATAACTACATCCCACAATAATAGTTGTTGCTGAATAATAGCGATGAAAACATCATAACAAAATGTATCCTGTATCAAAGTAACTGCAACCAAACATAGCATAAATCAACTTGAACAAGAAGCAAAACAGAGGGGTATTACATTTTCTTTTGTCAGATCATCTTATTCCTCACTAGCTTTTCTGGTTTTGATTCATTTTTCTATGGATCCTCAATTTCTTCATCAATTTTTGGGAACTTTTCTTTTTGGAGGGTTGTATTCAACAACTTATTTTTCTATTTTTAGTCCTTTATCCATGCCACCAAAAGAGGAACTAGCTTAAATTGTTCTTACCAAAAGGGAAATATTGACTAAACCACACTTTCCAAGCACATTATTAAAGAAATTTTCAAATTCTAGATCCCAATCAGCCAAGCTCCTAGAATATGAGTATATTTATTTGCATACTAGTTCATTTGTTTTCCACACCACATTGTCATTTTTTGTCAAAAAATTCAAGAAATACATTACTAGACATATAATCATAATACCAAACTTGAAGGGGTAGCCTATTTCTTTGGTTAGATACACATTCTCCATTAACTAATCCTTTATCAATCCACACAGATCAAAGTCCTGGCCTTCAATTAACATCTTGTGAGAAATGTAGACTGTGCTAGCTGATGTTGATCCTTCTCGATTTATGTAGAAGATTTAATATGTTATCCTATGTGCAATTTACTTTGTAATATGATTCTTGATTGGTGCAATTATTAGTTCCCTCTTATCTCTGATTATTCTGGTTAGGGTTTCAGCTTCTTTGTTCTGGATGGATTTCTTCCTCGGTATATCTCTAACTTTGCATAATCTAGTAAAATTTTCAATTGTTTCCTTCGAGATGATGTAGGGTTAGTCCAAATTTAAAGAATCATCATGCAATCTACTCAAGATGAATTTTAAAAATTCTACATTCTCAAAATGGGGAAACTCATTCCAAATATCCAAATTCCTATGTTTGGCTTCTCTCAGTTGTTTCAATTTGTTGGGTAGTAAAAGATTCCCAATGGACCTAATCTTTCCATTGCTATATTCACCCAAGATAATTGACCTTTTGATTTTTTCCATTTTTCTTTTCGTACTTAGGGTTTACAACCATACAACAAATTGTATGAAGATTTCAAAAATAAATGAAATACCTGATAGATTTTGAGAATTGTCGATGAATCGATTTCATTGCTTTGAAATTATTCTATCGAGTTCTCTTCTTTTATTATTTGATGCAAAGTGACAAATGATAGTTTCAACTTGAATTTGATAGCTTGCATACTTGCAATAAATGTGTTTGCCCTAAATTTCTGGATACCCTATTTTCTCAGACAGTGAGAGAAAAATATTCTGCGAACCTAGAAATTATTTGAATTATTTTTTTGAAAGTTCTCCAAAACCTGTATACATCATAAATACACCTTCTTGACTATTCTTTGTGTTCCAGTACCATCCATAGATATGGGAGAAAATATTTTTTTGAAAAACTGCCCCTTGGCCAGTGGCCTAAAATCAATTACCAAAAGAATTACCAGAAGCAGGTTCCATTACAAAACCATTTCCAGCATCAAAATCATTCTTTCTTACCCATGTCTTCTTCATCTAAACTCTGATTTCATTTGTAGTCACTTTTTCTTTTCCTTTATCATTTTTCTCTATATTTATGCCTTTTTATACTAGACCTCTTCTATCCATATTTTTGTTTCTACAGAATCTCGCAATGTGACCATACTTATTGCAGTTTTAACACATAGTACTTTCTTGTCCTGACCAATCATTCCAATGGTTTCTTCTTGGTCTGCATTGATTAGAAATATGCCCAAATTTTCCATATGTATAACATTCAACATTCCTTCTATCAACAAAGTAACTTGACACATTTCTACATTCAATTGATTTATGACCAATTTTTTTGCAATTGAAACACCAACCAGAGAATGATGAAATTATTGAATTCATATTAATTCTACACTGAGCAACCATATGGAAAAATTTGTTACAAGCAAAACAATATCGATTAAACTTTTGAGCATTAGGTTGTCTTACCGGATACCTTCCACTTTTTTCATCTGTCTAAAATTATTTTGTCCTGATCTAGAACTTTCTCCCTTTTCATATCAAATACCTCTCTTATCATTTCCATTCTTCTTTCCTTGAGTCAGTTCATCAAGCCTTACTAAGTTGATCTTAAAATTTTCTTTGTATTCATTTGCAAAGATAAGATCATTCCTGAGACTAGAAATCTTCCTACCAAGTTATACTTCATTGTTTCTAGATCTTTGTAATTCACTTTCCAACTGAGTGAATTCTATATTTACTCTACTGTATTCATCAGATTTCTCTTTGAGAGACTGAGCAAGGTTTCCTCATTTTTCTTCCTTTCTTCAATCTCTTTATTCATCTTCATCATCATAGATTCAATTTCATGTTTTAGGTTTGAATTGTCTCTAGCAAGCTTTTCACATTCTTCAATTATTTCCTTTAAGGTTTGGTTTAGGTGAGCATCATACATATTTTCATTCTCCTTCTATTGTATTTGATCATAGAGATCCTTTCCCTTCTCCCTAGATTTAACAATCTGATCCTTCAATGATTGAATGAATTTCTCTACATCTTTAAGATTTTCTCTCAATTCCCTGACTTCTACTTTAGATTGATCAAGGTCATCAAGTGCCACCAGAAGCTATTGTTGAAGACCATCAGAGTCCATTACATTCCAAGATCCCACTCAAGTTGCTAAACTTCTTCAGAGGAACTGTGCTCTAATACCAATTGTTGGACTCAAGGGAACACTGAGAGGGGGGGGTGAATCAATGTTCAGTAAATTTAAACTTTATCAATTTGAAACTTGAAACCATTTCAACATTGCATTAAAGAAAAGATGCAAACATTCAAATTAATCAATCACAACACCATAACACAAGGATTTTTACGTGGAAACCTTATTTGGGGAAAAACCATGGTGGAGGTTAATCCACAATTTGAATAGTCAAATATAAATGATTATAAAGAGAATGCACTTGCATTCAAGCACACTGCTCAAAAGGAAGGCTCATTGCCTTACAAAAATTTAGATTAAAACCATTGGAAGGTTGAATTGAGATGGTAGCATTTCTTCATGCCAAGTTACAGTTCTGGTGAAGCTCATAGATTAGATTTTGAGTCCTTTGTTTGACTTTGCACTTCTTTTTGCTTTGCTTTGCCCTTATTTTCTCTTCGATCAACACCTAGAAAAGTCCACACTGTTACACTGATGAATTTTGCATCATACAACCATTCATGTACCACCACACCTATTTGCTTCCACAAAATGATAAAACAAAACTCACATATATATCCGTTAAGAAGGATTTAACCATTCATCAATCAAGTCCATAAGGTATTAAGTTACTTTCAACTTGTTGGCTAGATCTTTAATTAAATCTTAATGTGTATCCTCCAAAGTCAGTTAGGACATAGAGAGGACCAAAATAAACATGTTTTGAACATAAGAGAATTTGATTAATAACATCTTATACATCCACAATTTCTATACTTGACAGGTCAACTTTTTATCATAGATATTCAACAGATTAATGTATTGGATCTCCTAGATCATGTACCAATGAATGCACATAAAAAAATCCTTTAGTAAGGTATTCCAAACATAAAAAATCCTTTGTATAAGTTCCACAACTCAAAATACCGGTCTAGTGAGGTGATCAGATCGATATTTGTGTCTTTAACCGGCCTTATTCTTTGCTCTGTTTTGTCAGTAGAGACAAAAATTAGACTACAGACCAGATGTATGACTTAGGTTGGCAACAATGACAACACTTACAAGCCATCAACTAGGAGACCCAATGAAAAAATAGAGCAATGCCAACTTTCACAAACACCCAAACCTCATTAACATACACAACAAGGTGAGGAAAAACTCATCCCGCCCACAAGTCCCAACCAAAGAGGAGAATATATTGTGCAAGGCTAATGATCCTCATATACTCAATCAATAGATAAACAACCATCTCAACAATTATCAATGAATTCTATCAAGAAAAGAAATTTCCCCTAGCCTTTGGAAGACTCCTAATACCCACTTCACACAAAGAATTTAAACATTGAACAAGAACTTACGAATATCTCACTATCACTACTTACTAGCTTATTCATACAGTAACTCAATTCAATAACTTAAAAAAAGAATGCAAGTTAAATTAATTACGCAACCATTACAATTTTTAAAATTTTCATCTTAGACCAAGAATAATCTCAATTCTTCTATATCTAAATTTTTCTATGATACATTCATTTTTTTATCATAATAAATCAATAGTAAAATAACATTATCGAATATAATACCTATGGTTACACATACAAATATATATATATTTTGTATATCATTTAAGCAAGGCTCTATTTCAAGTTACAAAGTGCAAATTGAAATCATATAACTCTCCCTCTCTCTCTCTATATATATATACCTAAAGACCCATACATATACATGCATACATACATACATACATACATACATATATGCATACATATATATGTTTAAAAGGTAGACAAAATGTGGATTATGTTACAATGCCAAATAATAGGTTTAAAAGTGGTAGGAAAGTGTACATGAGTATATGCATATATATATATATATATGTATGTATTTGTAAATAAATAAAAATATATATCAATATCAACTGCCAATGCATTTAAAATATAAACGTGCATATACAATGAAATACATATTGAAAGGAAATGAACTACATTTTAATCAAACTCAAATATTAACAATTTTCAACCAAGCTATCCATACATCAAATGGTATTTAATTAAATACCAAATAAATTATATATTCATTGAAACCCACATAATATGGACAACACTCGATGCCCTACTTAAGGTTATTCATCAAATCTTACAAATTTAGATTACCATTACAATATTCATTAATTGAATCTCCAAACATCCAATACATCTATCGATTATCATATGCAAAAGTAAATTTTATGCATGCTAAAAAAATAGCATAATCTCTTCAAAATGAACAGTGATATAATTATAAGCAACGATAACTGAGAAATAAAAAAGAATCGGAGTCTTTAATGTTGAACATAATATGGCACAGGAAAGAAAATGAAAATATCCCTAGATAATACATAGTTTCACACTCCAAACATAGATTAAGGTCTCCAATAAAAATCACAACACCTAAAAGTACCACCTTGAAGGAAGCTGCATTCAATGGGAAGGAATACTCAAAAATTTAATTTATTAATTATAGTCTCTCATTTTTATTTTTTTGAACCAATATATTTATTTTAATATTCGAATATTATTAAATCATAATTTTAATTTATTTAGACAAAATAAAACCTTAATAGTATTTCATTTTATCAATACTTCAATTATATAAATACTTTTATTTTAATTATCAAAAAGGCTTTTAACTTAATAGCTTTATTTTAATATGATGATCAATCAAAGTACAAACCAACTAATTTAATATAAACGTACAAAATATCAAGCAATACATACCTCACAGCGAAGACAAAAGACAAGACCATGAGACAAGACACAAACGAACAACACTACCAGGGTGAAAATGGATACACATCCTCGTTGAGGATGATGGCTCACATAGGGGACCTAATGCTACCAAACCACATTGTCGAGCATGTACATAGTCAACTAGTCAAATACATAGTGAATGAAAAGTCACATCATCGTAGGCACTCACAAGCAAGAGATGTGACATTGTTCCCCTTCACAAAAATATATCGACACACAATAATCAAATACTAAGAACATGATACAAACCTACATCCACTAATCACATAATGCTCATAGCAATAATAACCCACTCTATCAATTAAATTGATCTACTAAGCATGGTATAAGCATAAACATTAGTGATAAAAGTATCATCAACCATCATCATAATTGTGAATCCATCATCAAGAAAAGTATCATAATGTCCAAATACAACCAAATATTTGTTAGTAATAGAAGGAAAATTGAGGGGCACTATAGTGTTAGTATGACATCTTGTACTAAGCAAAATATATCTTTGTTTCAAAACAAAGCAACATCTCCTACTTCTGATCAAGAGCGTATCTTGACGTGATTCCTCCAAGATCATATGATCTCTCTCCATCCAATAACATGAAATGAATTTTATTACAAGACTTAATTTTGTGCATATCATAGAGTTCATGGTCATGCCACTAATGAACATGTAAGGCTTTAACAAACAAAATTAAACATCTTAAGGACTGTGGTGCTCTCCCTTGGGTTACAATGCCTCATTCCTCCTTTCATTTTGGCTCATCATTGTCTAGAACTAAGTAGGGGCAAGGGGTTAGATAGCCTTGTCCTCATATGTCGCTTGTCATTATCTCCTTTGGTTGGTTGACCAATTTTCATGAACATATAAGAGCAAGCTTGGAATGTGGGCGATGTGCCTTAACTTGGCTCACAAATGACATTTTGGGGGAAACTCTTTTCCTTTGCATGACGTAGCTTATCGAAAACATATGACTTGGCATAGGGCTTTCTAAATAAGCTCTCATGTCTTCTTCTGTTTTAAATCAATTTTTGTCAATAGTGATGTTAGCGACCTCTTTAATATGGGGGCATACATCGACACTCATATTTCATTGTGCGAATTTATTTTTTCCTGCAATGTGTTTCTTTCTTTGTGGTATCATTGGGTTTGATTTCCTCCAAGAGTGTGATATTCCTTTGACTTTTTCTCTCTTGGAAACATTAAGAACAATGTTCCCTAAGAAGAGACCTTGCACGAACTAAGAAAAATCCCTTTGAACATCTCTTTTTCTTATGGAATTGCATTTTATTTTTATACATTATTAAAGTCATGGAGGTATGGCTTTGATATGATCCCTTGGGGCTCACCTAGTGAAAAACTAGCTTCACTAGCCCTTGTGAGTGTGCATTTTATTTTTTTTCCTTATCATAGTCATGGGGGTATGACATTGGTATGGAATTCTTGGGGCTCACCTAGTGGACAACTAGCTCTTACTAGCCCTTGTGAGTGTGCATTTTGTTTGCACAGTGGACAACATGTTCCACTTGTAAAACCTCTTCAAGCCTAGACCTGGTCCACCAAGTTGGACAACCAGTCAAAGCTTGATCCATGGCATTTTATTTTCTTTTTTTCCTTTTTATTTAATTTTTCCCTATCCTTGATGGTGTATGCTTACAGTATGGTTATGGATTCACATATCATCTGAAATAATTTTCCTTTGTGCCTATGTTGGTTCACCATTGGATCATAATCCTAGGGGCTTAGCCACCCTCTTAATTTTTGTCATCCTATCTTACTAGAATTTATACATTTGAACCCCTCTTGATGGCATGATTGGCTACTTTAGTGGGAGTTTGAAGAAAGTTCATCCTCTCACTAAAGTGGGGGCTAAATATAATGTATTAAAATTCATACCCTTGCATTTTCACACTTTTTTGGGCCCACCTTGCTATATTTATCCTTCTTTATGGCTTAATCGGTCCTATTTTATGTCCACAAGCCCTATGAATGACACATTTTTCTAGTTAATCTTGACATTCTCCAATGCATGTTTGATCTCCTAATGAATTTGATTGGAATGTCTCTAATTTATATTTATGACTAAAATGCCAGTAAGGGCGTCTTTCTCCCCCTGAGGTCTTGGGACCCTAATTTTGAGGCATCTTTTTTGGGCCCCTTTTTGGTGTTTGTGCCCCAAGTTTCATCACTTGGGACTAAGACACCACCCCCTCCTTGAGTAATTTTCAATATTTAATTTCAAATCTTGGCATGATTTAACCTCCTTTATTCTTTGAATTCATATGTCAGCTTGGTGTGATATGATTTCGGGATATTAAGCATAGACATTATAAATACAAGGTTCATTCATTCATTTCAACCTAAGTCTTTGGTGACAAAATTCACTATAGTCAAATGAAGTTCACAAGAGAATTCAAGAGCAATTCATCAAGCATTTGGAGCCATCATCAAGATTCAAGCATCATGTCAAGGGTTTAGTGCATCCATTCATGTTGTTGATCCAATATTGTGGATGTAGCATTGAATATCTATCTACAACTGTTGTTCATATCAAATCCAAGGATCCAAGATCTACATTCCTCATGGCCATTACATGGTAGATTGCATAATTTCTTCACAATATGTCATAAAAGGTGATATCATTTACATATTTCATGTTCCATGCTTCATTTCATTCATTTCATCATTTGGTTTAATTACCTACAAGAGGTTTGACCAAGGAAAGCCCCCATTCACTAAGAATGAACAAGTTTTTCCATCTTCTCCATTTGTGTTTACAAATCTAGGTTGAAGAATTGAAGATCACCTTGGAGTTCAAAGTTGTCAAAGTTGCAAAGTTTCTTTGTCAAAGTTTTCATCTTCATGAAAACTCACCTAGAGGTTACATTTGGTTGTTTCAGAACTTGAGATCTGAGGAGAAGCAATTGCACATCTGGGAGATTAGGACCACATTAACACTTTACAAAAATTCATATCAAGACTAAGATGGGAGTAATGGCATCTTAGTTCTCCAAGTGGAATCTTTCAAAAATTCTTCAAGATTTTGTGTTTGCCCTTAAAAACAACTACGAGACTAAGATAGGAGTAAAGGAATCTTAGTCCTCCAAGGCATATTTTAAACGTTTGTTTGCATTTCCAAAATCCTATTGGAATCTCCAAGTTTCCCAGGTACACATACCCTAACTTGGAGTTGTTCATTTTTAGTATTTGTAAGCTTCATTTTGCTCATTTTAAGTGTTTTGCATATCATAGTGTGTATTCAAACATTATCTTTTCCAATCATTTTCTTGGTGGTGAACCCCTTAAATTTGAAAGAGAACCCCCTTCTAAGTCCTCCTAATTGTGTATTGACTCACCTTGAGAGGTTGATATTCAATCCTATTAGGGTTCTTAGGACATAACTAAATATTTGATGGAGAAAGACTAATGTTCTATGTAGAGCTCCCCTTTTTCAACTAATCAATCTCCAAATTTAATTAGTCATCCATCTTACTTTTCAAGTTTAACAAACTTACTTTTGTCTCCGGTCATATGATTAGAGAAACCACTATCAAAAACCTAATAATTCTTATCGTCTTTGACATGAAAAGTAGATACCAAATTACCTTCAACCTTATCCTTCATCTATGAAACACTTTCAAACAAATTTCAGGGTTAGTAGAACTAGGTTCCTCTTTAATAGCCAAAATAGACATTCATTATCATCAAAATCTCCATAATGAGATTCATCATCAGAAATACCAACATATTCTTTCACATAGTAAGCTTTCTTAATCATCTTTCCTATATTTTCCTTATTCTTATTATTTAGAGTTCTCTTTGGATATCTAGAATCATAATGACTGATACCACACAACTAAAAAAATTGAAAGGTAATTTACCTTGATACTTACCAGTGCTTTTTTTCATTATTCTCACAAAGTTAGCTTCCAAATTATCACTTGATCTTCATCACATGAATCTTCAACTTTCTTTGATTTACTAGCCTTGAAAGCAGTCTCTACTTTTGTACTTTTCTTTAGTTTTCTCATTTCAAATGTAGTCAGAGTAGCAATCAACTGATCTTTGGAATAATTATCAAAATATACCATTTCCTCAATAGCAGATACCTTTTCATTATAACTGTGATCTCCTAAAATTCTATGTTCTAATGTGAGATGCTAAATAACCAATGATGCAATAAAAAGAACTAACACAAAAGAGGACACCTCAATGATTAGCCTCTGAAATGGTAAACATGAAAGCAAGATGAGATAAATTGATTGATTATACCTTCATGCTTCTCCTTCCTTGGTTGGCCCTTGATCTTTGAAGATTTGTGTGCTCTTTGGATGACAAACTAAATTGAACATGCAAAATGATATGCAAGATGGATGGAGATATGATAATGGTGTGATGCTAAAAGCTATGGAGGATGAGAGCTCAAATGACAATTTTGTAAGAGTTTTTATAGAAAAGGATTAATTTCTAAAATGAGAGAAATGAGGGGGTATTTATAGGATAATTTTAATTCTCTGGAGAACTCAATGGTTGAGATTGATCTAACAAATCCAAGATGAAGTTCTATGGTGAGTTGAGGACTCACAAGCCCTCACATCTTGACATGTGGAATGTGAGATGGCTCAGGGTGGGGTGATGTGGAAATGAGGTGGAAGAGAAGTACATGAGGTGGATGAAGGACAAGTACCTTGTAAGTACCTTGGGGGATGAGAAGATTTCCTCAAAAAGAAAATTTTCATCCCCAAATGAGCATGAAAGAGACATTTGAGGAATTTTAGAATTCCTCAAAAATCTCCATGGGAAAAAGGGAAGTGGTTGGAGAAATAAATGTGAATTAAAATTTCACATTCTTAGGAGAGTTTATTGGATAAAAAAAGGTCTCGAAAAAGCTGGAGATTTGTCACATGTGGGTGATGTGACAAGTCAAAAGTTCTAGAAGTCCTTGGCACATGTAAAGTGACAAGTCAAGCCTTCTAGAAATTTGCATGGGGATAGGGTAGACCTTGGAAAGATAACAATGAATTAAAAATTCACATGGGGAAGAGAGGATCCTTGGGTGAATAAATGTGAGTTATAAACTCACATTAGAAAGAGAGTGAAGGCCAAGAAAGGCAAGTGGAAAGGTTGACCAAAAAAGGTATGCCAAATGTAGTTAATGATTTTTATTAAGGTTGTGCAAATACAAGATTATGATAATTAATGAGAGATTAGAGGCAAGTGGTAGATTATGGAGGATGTGACACTAATCTTGATTAAGTGGTGCACATCTTAATCATAAATTAATTACAAATAGGTCAAATGACTAAATTAAACAGATTGTCTTATTTATTTAATTTAGAGAGTAGAAGGTGTAAGGTAAAGTATTTAATTTATTCAACTACATACTTTATGAACTTTAGGCAGAAAATTAAATAATGATTAAATAAATAATTTAATCAATATTAATGACATAGATAGATAGAGTAAACGATTTTGATCATACGGAAGTGATCAAATGTAGATGCCTATAGTGATAATCTAGAGGAGATCTAATAACGTTCGTCACTACTCTAGATTATTTAATTTTTGCACCAAGGCCTCTCATATTACTCACCAATTCATCAACTCTCTATATGTAGTCTTTTATTATTTCATCTTCAGACATATGCATCATTTCAAATGATGACTTCAAATTCTACAAATTTTCTTGCTTGACCTTTGGATCTCCTTCATAAATTCTTTATAACTTATCCTAAACTTCTTTAGTAGTCTTCAAATTCATAACTTTAACTAATTAAGTATTTGAAAGACTATTCATAATAATGTACCTTGCTATAGCATTGATCTTATGCACCTTGATTTTTTCACTTGTACTCAGACCATTCAAAGGTGGAGTGTATGTATTTTGATAAGCCTTTTTAATCTCATATCATTGATCACACAAATACCCTTCCATCTTTATTTTCTAGAATGCATAATTTGAGCCATCAAACCTAGGATATTCCAAAGGAATCTTTTTCACCATCTTGGATCTACCTCAAGAGGTTAAGCTCTTTTTCAAGGAACCTTGCTCTGATACCAATTTTTGAAGTGGACAAGACAACTAAGAGGGGGGTGAATCAGTTGTAAAAAATTAAACCTTCAAAATCCTCAACAATAATTAGATCCACAAACATTCATTAAACCCTAATTTTGTTAAATTGATAAAACATGAAATATAGATAACAAAAACTAAAATCATAACACCATACACATGAGAACACCGAATTTACGTTGAAAACCCAATGAGGGAAAAACCAAACCACGATGAGGATTGGTTCACAATATAAGTAATAGAAAAATTGGTACAAAGGAGCTCACTACTAGAATAGGAAACATATCCAAAAAGGTTCACAACCAGGGCTCATTGCCACATAAACAATACAAGAAGATAGAAGAAGAAAGTTACACAGAGAAAATACTTCTCAATGCAACAAGGAGTCCACCACAATTTTTTGCACACTTTTATAGTATCACATGAAATATTTTAGATGCCTTCAATTCACTTCCTTTAAGAACCCTAACATGAAGTCCACACTGCTCTACTTAATTTCACATCACACACATCACTTTAAAAATATCACATCTATCTTGCTTCTCACTGTAATGTCCCGCCAAGTAACCTTAAAGGAAGTTGCAATTAACATCTTAAGCGAACCAATTTTTTTTTATAAAGTGCATTTAACATACACATTCACTTACTAATTAACAACAACCTCTAAAGCTACAAGGTTAGCATTACTAAAAACCCACACATACATATTACATGTAACCATAGCCTTATGAACTTTATGAAATAAACATCATACATCATAAGAATACCACATAACATAATAAGATAATCAACCAAGATACACTCTCATAAACATTATCTTAATCCAATAGTTATATCACTCATTCTCAGAATGAGGCAATAGTACATAAGGTTACAATTACATAATGTCACCTCATAAACATAAGAGGGATAAAATAACTTGTACAAGTTAAAATATTACAATGCAAGTAATTACCACAAGAACCGCGAGCTGTCCATCTGGATGTCTCCCCACCAAGTACTGAAGATAGATGGGGACCCAATAGTATTGGTACATGTTCCACCCTACCAATGTGGTACCCGAAGGCCCACCCCCCATGCTAGGAGATAGTAACAAAGTAACATGGACAAAGATCTACTACCTCTAACCAAAGGCAGACTCATACTGACTCAGACTGACATAACCAAATAAATACCATCAATAAGTACAAATCCAGTTCAACTCAAGTACAATACAAGTACAAATCAAACATCACTGACATAGATCACATTGCTTCCAGACATAAAGTAGATCAAGTATGTTCACAGAACCATACATATAAAATAATTAACAATAGTTGTCCTAGATAGAGTGTCATCGCAAGGTTTGTCATGAGATCTCCTCTGGGCATTCTTCATAGGCTCTGGCACAAGTAATCCTGGTGGCCTCAACCGAATCCCGACACTCATACTCACTCAAGCAGAATCAACTATCTCTCGTAAGAACAAGATAGTTGATCTTGCCATTCCAGGCCTTCTCACTTATCCCAAGTCTAAACAAGCCCTTGTGTCTATGAGTGAGGAATAAATTATCTTGATTAGTATGAACTGCATCCTAATCATCTAAGTACATTAATTTAATTATCACTTGATTAACTCACTTCTAAAAGTTACCCGATTTACCACTTTGGGCTCCGGCCCCTATCAAAAGCCACTCTTCTAATGGACAACACACTCACAACCAATCACAAAGGGAACCACAAGTGCATACCAACTAGGCATCATAATCCACTTCAACACAAGGAGGATACAAATAATAGAAACTCACTCCAAACATCTTAGAGGCAACAATCACATAGTCCACTCCTTTCACAGGAGGAAACAAAATTAAACCACATAACAAGGTCACTCCATACAAGGAGACACGGATCTCATAATCCGCTCCTAAACCAAGGAGGTGCAAACATCCCCATTCGTGAAAACCGGGTAAAACTGAAAAGATGTCATGCACTACCCAAGGGAAAACAACTGAATGGCATAAAGATTCAACAACCCTTATCCTCTAAGTTCTTCTGGAAGACTTATAATTTAGGACTAACAATAGATCCCAAAACCAACAATGCAACTTGACGACATAGCAACAAAAGCATTCAAGTCATCAATCAAATCTAATATTTGGATTTCCTAAATCCATACTCATTCAATAGGTAGTGTTGACAAAGTCAAAGACATGATAACTAGATCATCTAAAATAATCATAACCCCTATTTCCCTTTTCATTATTGAAAATCTAAAACAATTAAACTTACTTCCCTTTACTGAATACAGAGAATTAAATCCTTTAAGATAATCATGAGGAAGATACTACTTTTGGATATACTAAATCCATATCTCTTTCATAATCCAATCACAATGATTCAATTAATCTAAATAGAAATTAATTAAATAACATAATTGATTACCTCGTCAATAAAACAACTTCTTAATTTATTTTTAAATCGACACAAATCCATGCAAGTAACTCTTTTCATTTCCTAACCAAATTTTAAATTTCATTCAATTTCCTATTTAGAACATGCAATCACTTTAATATAATAAAATATCTTTCTCTATACATTTTCTACGCATACTAATCATTTCTTTTAAAACACTAATAATACCCAATTTGCAAACAACAGAATAAAATAAAATAAAATATTTTTTATTCTCTCAAATGGATATATACCTTCACTATATATATACTAAATATAAATTAATATTTTTAAATATATTTAATCATTAACATATCTTCTATTCTTTACAGAATATCAAATTGATTAATTCAAAATAAAATATCCTTTATCATCAATATTCCAAAATATAAATATATTTTTCCAATTAAATCAAATTAATAATTGGACCTTTTACATATGAATTTAAATTCCACAATTAAATTTTAAATTATGCATTCTTTAATCAAATATTTAACTCCTTCAATTAAACTTTAACATGCCATTTTAAAATAAACAATAATTTCTCCATACGTTTATAATTTTAATTCCACTAATCTAATATACAAATTTTATTTAAAATAATATAAATAAATATAATACTTTAGTATTATAAATTATAATATAAAATATTATTAAATAATATTTTAATATTATAATAACAATACATAAAATATTAATATGTAATACCCCTCCGTTTTGCTTCTTGTTCAAGTTGCTTTATGTTATGTTTGGTTGCAATTACTTTGATACTGGATACATTTTGTTATAATGTTTTGATTGCTACTATTGATCAACAACATTATTATGGGATATAGTTATTTGATTATTGTTTCACATGTATTATGGATTAATGATGTTGTAGAGTTAACATGAGATGTTATTATGAGATTATTGGAATTATGATGGAAGTGTCAGTTTCGATGAGTGTATTGGTGAAGAGGACGGTTTTGCATCACTCGCTTGCGAGTGCCCTACGAATCTGTAATTTCTTCTTCACGGTGTGTATTATATGCTGGATATATTGTATGATGTTGTTTACTTGGTTGCAGGATTGCAGGTACATGACATCGACTCCACCTAGTTTCATAGGTTTGAGCGTGTCGATCCAACGGTTCAGTTGAACGGGAGATAGTAGCTAGGTAACATGTGTCAAGTTTACACCCTAGCCTTAGTGTGTCATCAGTTGTATGTGTGTCGAGTCATTGTCTGTCTTGCTTTGATGTTATTTAATTCTGAAGCATTCTTGATTTAGAAATAGATATTTAGAATAATTGCATTTAAATCATGTTGATGATTATTTAATTTAAATAATACAATGTGGATAAAAGTTTATATTTAAATTAATTAATTATATTTAAATTATTTAATTAATTAAATTTAATCCAAGGGGGTTGAGTTTAGTTATTAAATAATTTAATTAATTAATTAAACGTGATGCAAGAGAATGGAAGGAAATAAAAGAATTAGAATTAATTTTGGAATTTAATTCCAACGTGTGAGAATTAAATTAGAAATTGTAATTAAATATTTATTTGAGAAATTGGTTGCAACTTTGAAAATTAATTTATTATTAGAAATTGCATTTTAAATTGAAAGTGGGTTTTTGAAAAGTGAAATTGAAATTAAAATTGAAATTTGAAATTGAAACTGAAATTGAAATTGAAAATTGAAATATCTAATTTGCATGTAATGTGAATTAGGGTTGTAAATATTGAAATTGAAATATCTAATTTGCATGTAATGTAAATTAGGGTTGAATTAGGTATTTTTGATTTATAAGAATATATGTTTTAATTTTAGGACAGAAAGTTTTTGAGAAAAATACATTTTTACAGCAAAGAAGATATTTTGGAAAACATGCACAAGGGTTTGAATTAAGTTTGAATTGTATAATTGATTGAAGGAAAGATTGTTTGCATTTGTTGGATTTTGGATTGGATTCATTGGAGGATTGAAGAAAATTTAGGAAATCTTCGGAGGAGGCTTGCATCAAAAATTCATCTCTTCCTGTAGCTTCTTGTACCAGGTTTTCCTCTTTGTATTTTATTGTTCTTAATTGTTTTTTTTTTTAAATAGTAGTGATTAAAGATTTGTTTATTAAATCTGTTTTAGAAAATAAATTTGATATTAGAAGAAAAGAATTAAATAAATTTACAGCCTTTGCTTGTGAAAATTCTTGAGTGAAAATTATGAAAACTTTAGTTGAATTTAAATTATTTGGAGAAATTGATTTTATTGTTATTGAAATCAAACATAGAGATTGAACAATGCATTTAGAATGTTTTCAGAAAATGAAACTTTCTGTTTATTATAAAAAAATGGATTTTAAAATCTGCAGTATAGTTATATTTTCATGGTAAAATGGTCTGATTGCGTCGCCTATAACATTACTTTCACAAACTGGGTTTTCCAGAAATTTAAAGGGTTTTTGAATTTTGCAATTTTCTAACCCTTGTCTAAACATCTCAAATACCCAGATCATAGTTTTTGAATTATGCTTAAAACATGAGACTGCTGTTAAGTTATTTTTCCCATGGCTGTTCTGAAAATAAAATAATAATAAATTGATATTTATAAATATTAATATTTTATGTATTGTTATTATAATATTAAAATATTATTTAATAATATTTTATATTATAATTTATAATACTAAAGTATTATATTTATTTATATTATTTTAAATAAAATTTGTATATTAGATTAGTGGAATTGAAATTATAAACATATGAGAAATTATTGCTATTTTAAAATGGCTTGTTAAAGTTTAATTGAAAGAGTTAAATATTTGATTTAAAGAATGCAATATATTATTGAATAGAGATTTAAAATTGGATTGATTAGTGTATATGAAAAATGGATAGATAAACAATATGTTATTATATTAAAATGATTGAATGTGTTGAATAGAAAAGTGAATGAGAAGTAAAATTTGGTTAAGAAATTTAAAGAGTTTACTTGCATGGATTTGTGTCGATTTAAAAGTAAATTAAGAAGTTTTATTGATGAATCAATCAATTATATTATTTATTAATTTCTATTTAGATTAATTGAATCATTGTGATTGGATTATGAAAAAGATATGGATTTAGTATATCCAAAAGTAGTATCTTCCTCATGCTTATCTTAAAGGATTTAATTCTTTGTATTTAGTAAAGGGAAGTAAGTTTAATTGTTTTAGATTTCTAATAATGAAAAGGGAAATAGGGGTTACGATTATTTTAAATGATCTACTTATCATGTCTTTGACTTTGTCAACACTACCTATTGAATGAGTATGGATTTAGGAAATCCAAATATTAGATTTGATTGATGACTTGAATGCTTTTGTTGCAATGTCGTCAAGTTGTATTGTGGGTTTTGGGATTTAGTGTTAGTCCTAAATTATAAGTCTTCCAGAAGAACTTAGAGGATAAGGGTTGTTGAATCTTTATGTCATCCAGTTGTTTTCCTTTGGGTAGTGCATGGCATCTTTTAAGTTTTACCCAGTTTTCATGAATGAGAATGTTTGAACCTCTTTGATTTAGGAGCGGATTATGGGATCCATGTCTCCTTGAAAGGAGTGGACTATGTGATTGTTGCCTCCAAGATGTTTGGAGTGAGTTTCTATTATTTGTATTCTCCTTGTGTTGGAGTGGTTATGATGCCTAGTTTGTATGCACTTGTGTTTCCCTTGGTGATTGGTTGTGAGTGTGTTGTCGATTAGAAGAGTGGCTTCTGTTAGGCGCCAGAGCCCAAAGAGGTAAACTAGATAACCTTCAGGAGTGATTTAAACAAGTGATAATTAAAATAATGTACTTAGAAGATTAGGACTAACTTTTCACTAATCAAGATAATTTTACCTCACTCATAGACACAAGGGCTTGTTTAGACTTGGGATGAGTGGGAAGGCTTGGAATGGCAAGATCAACTATCTAGTTCTTGCGAGAGGTAGTTGATTCCGCATGAGTGAGTATGAGTGTCGGGATTCGGTTGAGGCCACCAGGATTACTTGTGCCGGAGCCTATGAAGAATGCCCAGAGGAGATCTCATGACAAACCTTGCGATGACACTCTATCTATGATAATTGTTGTTAATTGTTTTATGTGTATGGTTCTGTGAACATACTTGATCTACTTTATGTCTGGAAGCAATGTGACCTATGTCAGTGATGTTGGAGTTGTACTTATATTGTACTTGTATTGTATTTGATTTGTACTTGTATTGTACTTGATTCGTACTTGTATGGTGAATGAGTTGTACTTGTTAATTCATTTGGTTGGTTATAACAGTATGAGTCAGTTTGAGTCTGCCTTTGGTTAGAGGTAGTAGGATCTTTGTCCATGTTACCTTGTTACTATCTCCTAGCATGGGGGGTGGGCCTTCGGGTGCCACATTGGTTGGGTGGAACATACACCAAAACCGTTGGGTCCCCATCTATCTTCAGTACTTGGTGGCGAGACATCCAGATGGATAGCTCGTGGTTCTTGTTGTAATTACTTGAATTATAATATTTTAATTTGTATAAGTTATTTTATCCCTCTTATGTTTATGAGGTGGAATTTTGTAATTGTAATCTTTTGTACTACTGTCTCATTCTGGGAATGAGTGATGTAACTATCGGATTAAGATAATGTTTATGAGATTGTATCTTGGTTGATTATCTTGTTAGTTATGTGGTATTCTTATGATGTATGATGGTTATTTCATAAAGTTCTTAAGGCTATGGTTATATGTAATATGTATGTGTGGGTTTAAGTAATCCTAACCTTGTAGCCGTAGAGGTTGTTGTTAATTAGTAAGTGAATGTGTATGTTAAATGCACTTTATAAAAAAAAAAAATTGGTTCGCTTATGATGTTAATTGCAACTTCCTTTAAGGTTATTTGGCGGGGTATTACATAATATTTATAAATATCAATTTATTATTATTTTATTTTCAAAAGAGCCATGGGAAAATAACTTAACAGCAGTCTCATGTTTCAAACATAACTCAAAAACTACGATTTGGGTATTTACGATTTTTTGACAAGGATAAGAAAATTTCAAAATGCACAAACCCTTTAAATTTTTTGACAACCCAGTTTGTGTAAGTGAAGTTATAGGCGATGCAACCAGACCATTTTACCATGAAAATATAACTATCTTGCAGATTTAAAATCCGTTTTTTAATAATAAACAGAAGGTTTCATTTTCTAAAAACATTCTAAATGCATTGTTCAATCTCTATGTTTGATTTCAATAACAACAAAATCGATTTTCCCAAATAATTTAAATTCAACTGAGGTTTTCACAATTTTCACTCAAAAAATTTCACAAACAAAGGCTGTAAATTTGTTTAATTCTTTTCTTCTAATATCAAATTTATTTTCTAAAACAAATTTAACAAACGAATCTTTAAACATTACTATTTTAAAGAAAACAATTAAGAACAATAAAACACAAAGAGGAAAACCTGGTACAAGAAGCTACAGGAAGAGATGAATTTCTAATGCAAGCCTCCTCCAAAGATTTCTTGAATTTTCTTCAATCCTTCAATGAATCCAATCCAAAATCCAACAAATGCAAACAATATTTCCTTCAATCAATTCTACAATCAAACTTTCTTCAAACCCTTGTGCAAATTTTCCAAAATTTCTTCCCTGTTGTAAAAATGTATTTTTTTCTAAATCTCTTTTTTGCTGCCCTAAAATTAAAACATGTATTCTTTATAAATCAAAAATACCTAATTCAACCCTAATTCACATTACATGCAAATTAGATATTTCAATTTCAATTTCAATTTCAAATAATAAATTAATTTCCAAAGTTGCAACCAATTTCCCAAATAAACATTTAATTACAATTTCTAATTTAATTCCCACACGTTGAAATTAAATTCCAAATTTAATTTTAATTCTTTTATTTCCTTTCATTCTCTTGCATCACGCTTAATTAATTAATTTAATTATTTAATAACTAAATTCAACCCTTTGGATTAAATTTAATTAATTAAATAAACTAAATATAATTAATTAATTTAAATATAAACTTTTATCCACATTGCATTATTTAAATTAAATAACCATCAACACGATTTAAATGCAATTATTCTAAATATCTATTTCCAAATCAAGAATTCTTCAGAATTAAATAACATCAAAGCAAGATAGACAATGACTCGACACACACAACTGACGACACACTAAGGCTAGGGTGTAAACTTGACACATGTTACCTAGCTACTATCTCCCGTTCAACTTAACCATCGGATCGACACGCTCAAACCTGTGAAATCAGGTGGAGTCGATGTCATGTACCTGCAATCCTACAACCAAGTAAACAACATTATACAATATATCCAGCATATAATACACACCGTGAAGAAGGAATTACGGATTCGTAGGGCGCTCGCAAGCGAGTGATATGAAACCGTTTTCTTCACCAATACACTCATTGAAACTGACACTTCCATCATAATCTAGTAATCTCATAATAACATCTCATGTTAACTCTACAACATCATTAATCCATAATACATGTGAAAGAATAATCAGATAACTACATCTCATAATAATAGTTGTCATTCAATAGTAACGATCAAAACATTATAACAAAATGTATCCAGTATCAAAGTAATTGCAACCAAACATAGCATAAAGCAACTTGAACAAGAATCAAAATGGAGGGGTATTACACTCACTCTTTCCACACCCTCTTGCATCAACACCATACATATTTATATCAAGTTCCACCTTAAAAGCTTTCGCTAATGTCAGCTAGTAGATGTTATATATTGAAGTTCAAAATAGGTCAAAATCTAAACATTCCCGTAGTGGATAGGAATGAAATATGACCTACATAAATCATTAATTAAGACCCAAATAAATCCCAACATACTTCCACAAGCCTCACATGTAGTGTTAAACACAAGGTTGGCAACCACCCATGCAAAATACCATAAACATTAAGTACACACTTCTTTAGATCAAGTTGAAAGTTTTAGAAAACATAATTCACTTGAAACCAATATAAAATCATCCAAAAAATAAAAAATATTCATCAAATAATTCATCCAAGCTCACATCAGTAGATACTTCAACTCGGGATAGTTGATAACCCTTAATTGTATACTAATAAATGAAACTCTCACTATACTGCACCAGATCAGCTAAAAACTTGAACATAGAAATATAAAAGCATTGTAAGAAACTTCTCAAATATACACAACCTAAATCCAAACAATGGAGAAATTTAAAGAAAATACATTTCTCCCAGACAACAAAAAATATCACTAAACATCTAATTCACACACTGATGAAAATATCTCACTTTACACGATTCATAAACCCAAGTTTTGAATATAGAAACTTATAGAAAGCTTGAATAACCTGTAAGATCTGCATAGGTATAGAATCAAAGCAAAAGGAACAAGGAGCACAATATCAGAGCACACTATGAATATTTGCACAACACAATTTACTCTGTTTATTAAATTTTCTCAAAAGCACCTGAAAACCAAGTACTAGAGATATCATCTCAACTCATTACTTCATTCCAGCTCATCTTTAGACTCTACAACAAAATAATAGCTTCATGTACTCACAACACTTCCTCAAGGTCTCAACTACAAATGCACAACCTATTTTCCTCTTTTCCACAATTTTCTCAATATCCTTAACATATTCATCCCATAGTTGAAATCAATGACAACACCAATTAGTAGACTTCCTATTGACGTCAATTTGACAACACCATCATTCTTGCAACACATTTCTTGTTTCAGATCTATGTTCTTAATCAAGATTTAATTACCAAAATTTTGGTCTGACCGAGGTAAACATCTATCCACCAACAAACAACAATATTGTTTTGCATATTTTTCTTAGATTTGTATTTGAAGGCAAATGTATCAAGTTATAGGGAATAATTGCAATTCTCAGACTTCAATCTCATATTCAAAGTTTTCTAGAAAATTCTACCAGAACCTATTCACCCTAGAATGAATGAGTCCTTGTTCAGCTTGGATGAACAACTTTTGAAAGGTAAACAAAATTTATTACTCTTGGATTCTCCAAAAAATTGATAGGTTCCTTCAATTTTATGCTAAATCTTCTAAATCCAAGTGATAGATTGCAATTTGGAGTGGATTTTCTATTTTTAATCTTTCTCCCCAACGTCTTGTTTGACCTAGATGCTCATCCTTGCAAAAGAGGGAAAATTGTAGATTCACACTTTGACTTGACTCACCTCAAGGTTGATAGTCCTTTCATTGTGTGGATCTCATTCCCTAATGAATTGAGGAAGAATACGACCCCTTTTCCATCTTTGGAACCACTTTTCCATCATTTCACTGGGTCATTGGTTAATTTGAAAGGTAAAATCATAAATTCATAATGCACATACCTTTCCCTAAAGGTTATTTTATGGATGTCTTCATCCTTAAACCTTAATTGGTGGTGTTCTGATCTTAGATCAATTTTTGAAAATATTGTTGTACCACACATTTGATCAAAAATATCATCAATGTGAGGTAAGGGATATTTATTCTTTATCATTTCTTTATTGAGAATACAATAGTCTATACATGATCTTGATTTTTTGTCGTTATTCTTGATGAAAATATGGGTGCTCCCCAAGGTGATACACTAAGTCTAATCAATACTCTAATTAATAACTCTTGTAATTGGGGTTTTAGCTCCATCTACTTTATTGTAGTCATATGATAGGATGCTTTAGACAAAGGTTTTGAGCTAGGCTTTATATCAATTGAAAAATGGAAATCTCTTTTAGGTGGCAGACCTAGTAGTTCATTAGGAAAAAATATCTTGGAACTCATAAAGGAATGGATATTCTTGAATAAATAGTTCCTTATATTTCATTGTATGATCACTCTTTAACTTCATACAATTTCTTAGAATCGTATAATAATAGATCATCAAAGATAGAGAACTCTTTAGAATCTTCTATTTGTCCCATCTTGACTACAAAAATCTTACACCCTTTTATTTTGGCTCTCTTTAATTGCATTCTGGAAATTTTCTTAATCTTAACTTTATGTTTAATTTCTTGGATCAAGGCTAGGTTTCCAAAATCATCTAGAAACTTGAGTGTTTTATCAAAATAATATACTTTTACTCTATGATACCATAACTAGTTCATTACTAGGATGAAATTGTAGGACCCTAAAGGAGCTACACAAAATTTGACTTCTATTGAAAAATATGGTAATCTTACTTCGAATTCGAACAAAAATTTATCTATTTGAGCTCTTAATTGGTAGCCTTTGATCTGCCCATTTCTACATTGACATTTCAACACAAGGTTATAATTCAAACAAATTTTTCATAGTAGGATTGTAGGCCCTAGTTTTTAAACCATCCTCTAATACCACATGTTATGAACTGACTGGCTCATTATCTAAAAAATAATCTATGTATATATATTTTAAAATTTGATACTAAGTTATTTAAAAATATCTTATCACAAAGGAAGATTGATTTCCAATAATGTAAAAGGATAAATGATAGATAATTATAACATTTATAATATAACACAAAATTATTTTTAGCTATTCTTCTTAATTAGGTAAATACATCAAACAAGTTAAGATAAGAAAATTTCTTTGATAAGATAAGAATACTGAACAAGTATTTTTGTGATTCATAACATCATTTCATTGTATCAAGGAAATAAAATTATTTTCATTAAGAATTACAATATTCCAACAATAGATCATCTCATTTTAGAAATTTCATATCATAGATGTGAATTGCCAATAATAATAAAAGATATGTTAAATCATGGTAATGTCTCTAATAAAACAAGTCTTTGACATCTTGAAATTACAAGAGGGAAACCATTACTTGAGTGTGTTTCCTCCAACCATAGATGGACATTCCCTTGCACACCTTCCAACTAGAAGTGGTCCTACCCTTTATAAGGGTAGTTGATTTAGTGAATCCCATGGTCATCATGCCATCTGAAACATAGTGTTGTGTTCTAAATTACAATAATTTGGCATACACCTCTAGATACCCTCTAGTTGAGTATGACCTATCTAATTGATTATAAAATACTATACATTGTGAACTGACAATGCAAGTAGTGACTTTGCATTGCTTTGGCCAAAAATTACTATTAAATATACGTGTTTCAAAATCATGTGTGTTGTATATTCACACACCTCTTTCTCAAACTAGTTATCGACAATTTAAAATTCTAATCCAAATTTTAACAATATGAACATAAGAAATATATTCACCTCAAGGGCTGGATTTTACTCAAACCAATTACAATTTATCTCTAAACATTGTCATCTAATTCTATCCTTTTTCAAAATTACAACATGAACTGTAAATTATACATTCATACACACATAATATGTATGTGTGTGTATATATATGCATATATATGTATACATGTGTATATGTACATATATACATGTATATATGTACATAAATATATAAATACACACACATATGTCTATATACCAATATATGTATTCATATATTTAATAAATTTATCCATACATTCATACTAATATACAATTTAGATATATATTGAGGTAAGTATTATATCTGTACATATATATGTACTACTTGTATACGTATGTACTGTTGTATTACTTACCCATAATTATTTTTCATGTATAAAAGAATATCAGGGCTACTAGAAAATATTCCTTAAACTGATATTTAAGCCAATTTCTTCGAGGAAACTATAACCTTTGAAAAACATTTTTTTTCAAATTAGCCATAATTAATTTCATAAAACCCAAGTAATTTCCTTGCAATTTTGATGTTATCACTAATAATCTAAAAAAATATTTTTACCTCTAGCAAGCTAATGCATAAAACCAAAATTCACAACATATTGTTTTTATCAAAATCTCATAAAGTCATAATAGTTTCATAGTAAAATACCTTTAACATAATATAGACCTTCTCATAGCCGACCTTCAAATCTTAATAAATATTCTAGATAAAATATAGGATATTGGTTGTCATCACTTCAATATGTGTTCCAATATGTTCACCAAATGGGTTCTTAACAAATAATCCCAATTGATTCTTTAGGATCTAATGATCTATTATGGTCTCATTTAAAAGAATAATAAATAGTAAAACTCATTCAATCCCTACACAAAGGATTGCTATCATCAAAATATTAAAGGTTTATGATATGACAATATCGGAAATAATCTAATATAATATTTGAACTCCTAGACCTATTTGGTCACATATCATTATGGCGGATCTATGAAAAAAGAATGATCTATATTTGATAATATTATTTCTCATAAAATTAATGCATGGAACAGTGATCCATTCGATTGTTATACATTTCATAGAATGCATATAAACAAAATGACCTATTCTACCATGATTTATTCCATAGAATGCATGTAAACATAGTGACCTATTTTTCCATGATTTATTCCACATAATGCATGTAAACAAAATTACCCATTCTACCATGATTTATTTCACATAATTCATGTACAAACATAGTGACATATTTTTCTATGATTTATTTCATAGGATACATGTAAACATAGTGACCTATATGGTCTTGTATCATGTACTTCATTCGTAATATATTCTAGGCATGGTATTTATAATTTTTTGAATCCAATCAGGGTTTTGTAAACAAAAGATATATGTTGAATCACTTTGAATCAAAATAAATAGTCTAGATTAACTAAAACACAAAGGTCGAACACTAAATAGACTCAAATGGTCATTCTAACATACTGAACGAAGGCTAAACAATACAATACCTAAATGGTAATTTAATTTATTTGAAGGCTACTCAACATAGTTTAATCAAGGGTTTATATTCTCTACACCATATATTTTAAAAATGAATCACTATGAATTCATTCCATGATTTTTTTAAACTCAAACATTCTTAATATAGGGATTTACGATTCCCTTCATATGCATATCACACTATTTTACATGCCATTTTAATGTTAATAAAAGAAATGGATTCAAGTTCATAATGTTGCCCTTCTCAAGAATCAAACCAATTAAACTCAAGAATCCTTACTCTACTTCCTTCTTCTCTCTTCCCTTTCCAAATTGTGTCCCTTCCTCCTTTCTTCCCTTGGTTGTTAACCCTCAAATGTTTTCTTCTCCCTTGACTTCAAATGCATGTTGCCATTTCTTCCATAAAGCTCACCTTGTGGGTCTGATACCAATTTCCTTTCCTTCACTTTGAGTGAAGTAAATAGCATTAATATCTCATGTACTCATACTAGAATTCAATATATATAGACCTATATATATACATATTTATAGATCTATATATATTCATTCTACTTAATATAAATATATGGATTCATATATGTATATATTTATATATATATGCATACATATACACACACATATTCATATGTCTGTATCTATCTATATAAGTGTGACTATAATAATATATTCATATACACAAAAAAGAACATTAATAATAGTATTTTTCTTAGATGAAGGTATCTTGAAAACTTCTTGAAGTATCATTCTACTAGGTTATATTATGTTTAATAGAAATAAGATGAGAGATACAATACATCTTAAAAAATTTCCAATATTAATATAGTTCAAAATAAGAGCAGATAGAAGCAAAATAATCATGCAACTAAAGATAAACATCCTCATAGATATGTAATAAGACATCCTTTAATGTGTGTTTGTGTATAGGAGTTCTTGATTCATGGTATTTTTTGGATTCACTTCCTTCTCTGTGTTTATTCTCTCCCTCCTTGTTTGGGAGGGGGGAAACTATCTTATACATCCACCTCATTAATTCAAAACAAATATTTAATTTGATTTACTATGTTATCAATGCCTAATATAATCATTTATTAACATCTCACTAGATAATTCAACTTCACACATACATCAATTAAAAAAAAATCAAATTGATATAAAATTGAATCATCATAATAGCATCATTGTTCATAATTTTGTTTTGGCATCAGAATAAAATATAAAATAATTTAGAGGGCTCAAAAATTAGATGTGACACTTACTAATATTCATTTAGTAGAATTGGGAAGTACATACCAAAATATAATTAGCTGATAGGAAATTTAAGTGGACTCGCAAGTCCACAAAGCATCCACAAACCTATCTCATGCCGCCAAACAACTTTCAAGTGCTCGAAAAATCAGCAAAAAAATAATTAGGTGATTGAAAATTCATTTAATACAAACATGTTTATTTGGTATTCAACTACAATTCCTTGCACTCTACATTTATGAGCTTTAATATTGAACAATCACCTTACATGTGCAACTAATGTTTCCTATCTACTCAACTTATTTAATAGCCCATCATAGTGCAATATGTTATTGGTGATTTGAAACATAGTAAGGGACAAATCTTAGACCTACAATGTGTCTTTGAATTAGTACATGGATGTTCCTTTTTTATTATAAGATCATGGTTAAAATTTGAAGACAAGTTTACACAATATTTTGAGAGCCATCAAGAAGGTGGTTGTTCTTATCAGGCCTCTACCACTTGATCATGGCCAAAACATCTTTTTGGAGTAGGAATCCTTCTAAGATGGTTGGACAACCAACCATCTTCATTTTTTGTGTATGTATCATTTAGACGAAAATAATTATATCAAAAGAGTATATCAATTCATTGGAACTCAACTTGGAGGTGATAAACCTCCCTTTTTGTGGGTGTTGCATGCTTTCCTTATTTTTCCAAGGAGTGATATAAGACATTGGTCTTTTAATCAAAGGGATTTTAGTCTCAAACAAACAATCCAGGGCTTGTTTACAGTGAGTGAACTCTTTTGTTGTAGATGCTTGTGCATCCATTGATGGGCATGTTTCTAAGCCACTTGGGGTGGAGCTCTTTGGTGGAGGTAATGCAATTTGGAGTAAAAAAATTAATTCTACCAATAAAATTACCATCCTCTTGACCTTCGACTTCTAAATCTAGCTTGAGTTAAGATTCAAATGACCATGCTCAAGGTCATGAAGGAATATTGGGAGTTTGGAACAACCATGAAGTCATGAATCAACCTAATAAGAGAGATCATATTTGGTGACTATAGATGAGACGAAAAGTACATCCATTAGTTTATCAAATGCTTGGAGCTATCTACATCACCAAATGTGTATTTTATGAAATTATTCTCTTTTTTCTTGCTACTTCTAATTTAATAAATCTTAAAATAGTAATACTGATGAGGGTGCAACCGGAGACACATAAAATCACACATAAAAACTAACAAATCTTATTATTTTCAAAGTATGAAATTTTTACATGCAGAGGATCTCAAATCCTCAAGTTCTGCAATACATGCAAATTACAGAAAGAAACTATAAAAATTCCCCTATTCGCAACTTGCGATCTTCTTTTCCCAAAAACTACCCACAAAAATCAAAAACTACCCCATAAATAGTTCAATTCTCCGTTTGGAGCCAAAAACAACATTCTAATTATGCACCAACTTCCGAAAGCCCTAACTCAAGATCTAACCATCGAATCTTCAATGATAATACCTTTTCGGAAAGGCTAACCACTTTCATTTTCCACCAATTTTCGGGCCCATCCAAAGCCTTTAAAACCCTCAAAATTAGCTCTGAAGATTTTGTAGGGCAAAAAGCAGAAACTAAAACTTGAATAACTTTTGAACCGGGAATTATCTACGCCTGATTCTTTCACAAAAGTGTTTATTATTATGTCTCGAAGCTTCCCTTAAATTTTTGTCTCCTCATGCCCTCAAATTCATACCTGCAAAAAATAGCAGTTGAGCAGAAAGAGCAGAAAAGTAGTTCTGAAAGTTGGGAATTCTTCTTCAATGAAAAGGGTATCCAGAAATGAAAAAACATCTACAAAAATCTAAATGAAAGTAAATATATTTTTGGGTGCTATAGGATTGCCCTTACACCACTGGATGCTCCTGCATCAAATACCACCCTTGTAAGTGCTTAAGAAAGCTTATTTTTTGTCTACCCAACGTTGTGGATGCATATTTAAAAAGCTAAACCAAACCTTCTAGCTATAAAACATCAAATTATTAGTAATGTCAGGTAACTTGTGTAGGAAAAATCCAATGGTCAATTGCAGTTGGATGTAGCAAAGCAATTTACTATAAAAATATAAGTGTTTAGTTAAATTGGCCATGAAGCCTTACTTTGTTTATGATTAATTTACTATGCTAGATTAAGTTTTTGACCACATTTTGATCTTTGATATGGCTTCTTGGTATTTGATCTCATGTATTTGTTGTCCTTTGCGCTTCCTAGATCCGTTGGAATTCTTGTATGTCCTCTCTTTAGGAACATAAGGCTTACCTCATTTTTTTCAACGATATGTTCGTTGAGCAAACTATTTTCTTAGAATTTAATTACTTTAATATGTATATTTTAATTTGTTTATTTTATTTTCAAAATACAAGTATAGTTATTAACCTACACAAAATTCTTGTATCTCTTTAAATATATTGAGCAAATGGTTTGTTTATTCTATTTTCAAAATACAAGTATAGTTATTAACCTACACAAAATTCTTGTATCTCTTTAAATATATTGAGCAAATGGTTTGTTTATTCTATTTTCAAAATACAAGTATAGTTATTAACCTACACAAAATTCTTGTATCTCTTTAAATATATTGAGCAAATGGTTTGTTGCATCTTGGTCGCTTTGTTGCCTAACTCTTTCAGGTGGTTACAACTATTTAAACTTGGTTATTTGGGATAAAGGTCCCTTTGGTTCTTGTTGTTTGCATCTTGAGTTGTATTTCTGATCTTGGATTGCTATTGATTTGCTGATTATTTTCTATTAATAGCTTTCCTACTTTGGATTGGGTTTAAGATCCCATCAAAACTGCTTGTACTGGGTTTCGGGGCCCCATCAAAACTTTTTTTTTTGCATAATAAAAAACAAAGGAGATGACATGTCCAAGAGGTATGATTTTAACTACCAATCACTCCCAATTAGAAGGCCAGTTAATTCAATCTAACTAAAACAAGGGTGGTCTTAACTAAATAGTGGTGACACCTAACTACCATCTGCACTGTAGAAAATTGTATACCTTTACAATTTTACACTATGTTTGGGTCCCTTAATTTATTGGACTCAATTAATCTTCTAATTTTCCAAATTATGGATTTCAAAGCCTTATTTTTAATATTTTCTGAAAGGAGAACCAAAATTTAACTAATGCATTTGATATTTTAATCATCATGGAATATGAGTGTTCTAGACTTATAGGCCATGATCCATTTGCCCATGGGTGAATGGGTCCCCTTTAAGTTCCAAGACCAATTTTTAAAATATATTTTTGGTAGCATTTTAATCATTCACATTAAATTTACAATTGTCAAATTTTGGAATCTAATTTTTGGAAAATTAGATAACACCTATAAATACATAGTATTTTTATCATTTGAAATATAACAAGCTAGAGGTGAACATTCAAGAGAAAATAGTATTTTCAAGAGCATTTAAGAGAAGATTCATTAGTTATTTGTTGCAAAAATTAAGATCCTAAAATTATGTTAAAGTCTATGTGTGTTCATGTCATCTTGTGAAGGCTAATGTGCATTGTTGATCCTAAATAATCTAAGTATTTCAAGTATTCAAATCAATCAAGAAAAGAAAGATCAAGTTCCTCAGAGATATGTGTTTGACTTAAGTCCTCTAAGAGAAGCCATTGAAGGGTGGTGAGTTGTAGCAATAATTTTTCATTTATCATTTCCTTCTCTTTTGTCATTATCTTTCTATCAAGGTTTAATTACCAAACTTGGGGTTTGACTAGGAAAACCCCCATACAAACAATTTTTTTTCCCTCTTTATGTATGTGCAGATTATAGGTTGAAGAAGAATTGAAGAGATCTTGAAGGAGCAATTTTTCATTGTTGCACAAGTTGCCATCATTGTTGTCAAGCCACAAAAACTAGGCTGCAAAATTTATTTCTGAATTTTTGATAGTGGGACCTGTGTCAAATGGAAGTTCAAATCTTGTACTAGAGGACCCAAAAAGCTGATCCAGACCCTTGTACAAATACCCATTCACCCATGGGTGAATGAGACCTTGTAGACACCTCAAAACCAATTTTTTTGAGCAGGTTTGTTGTCCTTTGCGCTTCCTAGATCCGTTGGTAAACTATTGTTTCCATCTGCCAATTTTTAGGATCTTGAATTTTTAATATTAAGGCACATATGATAATTAGTTTAATCATTCCAAAATATTTATAATCAATTCCAATCCCCCCATTAGATGTAGATCCAAGTTTTATTGGCTCACCTTCAGGTCTGAAAGTAAATCTCTTACACCTTGTGATCTACATCTCAATGAAATTTATAAAAATGTGGAAATGGCCCTAGGTTATGGACACTAATCTTAGAGTCACCACATTTTTATGTTTCATTTTGGTGAACTTGAAATTCTTCCATCATATATCTTCTAAAAATTGGAAGTCTCTCAAACCCTAGATCTAGGTTTTGCATTACATTGTTTTACATTTTTGCATTTTAAAAAAGAAAAAAGTAAAAAAAATGCTTTCCATATAAGTTACTATAAAAATAACTTATATGTGTTTAGTTAAATTGGATGTAGCAGTTGGATGTAGCAAAGCAATTTACTATAAAAATATAAGTGTTTAGTTAAATTGGCCATGAAGCCTTACTTTGTTTATGATTAATTTACTATGCTAGATTAAGTTTTTGACCACATTTTGATCTTTGATATGGCTTCTTGGTATTTGATCTCATGGATTTACTCCTTCCTAGTGTTGTATATTATCCCATGCAATTTATTGCATTTCAAAACTACAAATAATAGATTTTTTTTTTTTTTGGAGTAGTGGTTGCCTAGGAAGAGTAATCACAACCCTAACTAGTGGTGGGGTTATGATTTTGTAGCAACTTAAGTTAATTTGTTTATTTTATTTTCAAAATACAAGTATAGTTATTAACCTACACAAAATTCTTGTATGTCCTCTCTTTAGGAACATAAGGCTTACCTTATTTTTTTCAACGATATGTTTGTTGAGCAAACTATTTTCTTAGAATTTAATTACTTTAATATGTATTTTTTCAAGTCTCATCCTTGATACATTTGCAACTCAATTTAGAGGTTCATCTTATCCTCAAAGTTACAAAGTTAATTCGGGGATTGTATGATGTATATGGTCGAGGAATTTTGCGTTTCCATTGCAGAATTGTATGAGTCACCTTCTCAATTGCCTTCGTACTTTGTTTTGTTTTATTCTGAAATTTGAATGTACACTTATATGGGTATTTTACTTTGATTTAACATAATCCCAGGGAAGAGAATTTCATACATTACCCATTCATATGAATTTTAAATATCTAATTCTCCTGTAGGGTATCACCATAACGTTGCTTATATTTTTTTGGGGTTTCTATTAGATATCATCATACTTTGCATAGTTTTCTACCCAGTATTTATCTGCCCTGTTTCCTTGGCACCTCCCCATGGCTGATAAATTTGGGTTTCCATTGAAGAGTTGTTTTAGGTTTTGATACGAGGAAATGCAATTCCTTAACTCAATTGCATTTTATTTGTTTTGAGTAATTTTTCAACTGAGTAGAGAGCCAATTCGAAGCTGTGGTGCAAAAAATACACACACAATTCTCATTCCTGCACACTACTTTTCTACTATTACACTTAGCTGTGCATTTTGCATACATTGCTTAGGTTGCACATGCTTGGAGGAATTCGGAAAAGATGTACTGTTTGGTTACTTGTCTTTTTCTTTCTAATTAGATCGGTTTACTTCTTGCATCAAGTCTCAGCAAAATCTTTGTGATTTTTACGAAACATGTGGTCATCTGGGTTCTCAATGATTTAAAGATTTTGGGTTCCCATCGTAGAATTATTTTTTATTTTTCAAGTAAGGGATTGAAACTCTTCACCTTCGTTGCATTTTCTTTCTTTAAAATTAGATCGGTTTACTTCTTGCATCAATTATTTTGGTTTTCTTATTAAATTAATTTTTATAATGGTAATTATAACATTATAGGGAGGTGGGAATTGTTTTTTTTATTGGCTAAATAGCTGATTTGAATCTGCACCACTTCTATACATGCATTCTTCTTCTTACATATTAGTCTATTACTGTTAACAGTTGCTCACTCTGCTCTTGCATTACCATCTATTGAATATATGTTGATGGGCTTGTTGGCTCACAACCATGTATCTCCACAAATCCTAAAGACTAGCACCAAAACTTGAGGCCAGGGATATGTTGACAAAGGAGATAGGCAGGATTAATTAATGAATGGACCAATTCTTGCAAACTTACCTTCATCTTTAGGCTCTGCAAGGCCATGTGGGGTGTTCCCTAAGGCCTTTACAAAGGGACAATTAGATAGAAATAAACAACTAGATGTGTTTAAGCAGCCATATCCAAAATAATATGATCTCCAAGGTTTGTCACTGAATTCATGTCAGCACTAACTACATGCAGACCTATGAGATATTTAGAAAGTAGATAATTACTCTTACACATGCATTATAAAATACATTAGTTTTGTTTATAGTTTATACATTGAGTAACCTTACATACACATGTACAAGAAGGGAAGACATTCAAATAGGATTTTCAGAGAATTTTTTAGTTTTGGGTTGCTCAAGATGAAACACAAGTTGCAATACTGAATCATACTAGCATGGTGAAACCTAATAAATACACCTACAACTAATAAGAAAGACTTTTAAAATGAGAGATGTTTAGCCTTTCAATCAGATTGATCCCTACTCCAGTGGGAAATAGAGTTGCAACTTTCAAGGAGGATGAGAGCATGCTTGCAAATTAGCAATGGAACAAAGATTGTGTATACACAACTTCAACTAATAAGGGAACCTACAAATAGACATACTTAGTTATCCCTACAAATCAAGGGATCCCATATGCAACAAAAGAAGACCATCACAAAAGAGTTTGTAATGCATTAGGATGTTGTCACACATTCATTTAATTTTGTCATAATCATATTAGAAAACTCGGATACTACTAGGTTCAAAGCCACTTCTAAGATACTATAGCCTATCCTGAAAACATTGATTTGTAGGAAAAAGCTTTCTAGACTACCCCTTCCCCTAATTTACAAACATGATTTCCCCTAATTTACAAACATGCTTTGTTATTTTCAAAGTTGGATATCATCATTTGATACCCTAGAACCTACTTGAGACACTTATAGTTGGAAAATTGGCTCAATGACCAATTGTGATTACATCAAGCAAGTGTGCATATATAGCACAGGAGGCTTACCTAAGAACATAGAGCTTGTTGACACTTGCTAGTGGTTTGAGGCACACTAAAGAAAACCACCCCCAATTCATAGCAACATGAAGTTATAGTCAGATTCAATTTCATGCAAGACAATATATCCTTGGGATCAATATATGCAAGAACAAGGGAAGAAAGACATCACTCGAACAAAAAGACATCTACAGCCATTTTTTATTCAACAAACTCTCTCACCTGCAATCAATGCAAGAGAAATGCTTAGGCATGGAAGATTTAATCACTGAACAACCATTAGATCACAATGTAGACACCAACACATCCTTTTCAATCATTCAACAAGAACCACCAAATGGGAAAATTGAGGGTTGCCATAAAGACAACCATCCGTGCAGAAATTGCCTTAGATTTACTATTTGAAATCAAATAGGACTTTGGAAATGAACACACTATTGATAAATATGTCATGCAAGCACAAAACACAACTTCCATTGCCACATCTTATTGCTAAGCATACATGGACAACAATAAGGATGTTGATGATTGATTTGAAGGACTAATAGAAAATGTTGAGCACCACCTTGCACCAAACTACAAATCCCACATCAATTAGATAACCAATGGCTTAAACACATGTGTGGGGAGATATAGGGGTTGGGTTCCACTATTGGAACAAACATCACCATCGCACAAGTAGAACATATAACACACCACTAGACCAAAGTAAAGCCTATGCAACTGCCATAGAACAAACCAAACAAAGCAAAGACCATAACATTTTTATGAAAAACCAATGCATACAATGGATGACCATTATAAGTGGGAAATTCCATTGCAATCAAAGTAAACCCATTGTAAACCACTAAGATATGATAACACCCCAATGCCTAAGAGAAAACCAAAGATTAGGGGAACATTATAGAAGATATACAAACATAGCACAAGTGTAGATGGGTGTCTTCAAATGTGAATTCAAGCCATCGCTGCAACCACACCACATAAGATGACAACTTTGTTGCATAAGTGGAAAATAAATTGCAACCCTTCAAACAAATTACTTGACACTACATAAGCCTATCACATGATAGGTACATAGAGATTCAGAACACTTGAGTTCTTGAAACATAACAACTGCAACACCAAAGGATGCCCAGGTCTTCACCATCGCAAATGACCATGAAGGTCAAAGGGAGGGCGCTCCAACAAAGGATCAATTTGTAATAATATAGGCAACCATTGCAAACCTAGAAATGGCACTACAAGTGGACCACTATTGCTGCATAGTATAAGCTTACACCAAGGAAGAGAGTAAGGTGGGTAGCTAGAGTGATGCAGGGGCTGCTAATTATAAAACAAGCAAAGAAACGAAATAAAAACAAAAAATAAAGAATAGAATAAGAGACATGAATTTATAGTGGTTCGACAATTGCCTACATCCACTCTCAAGAAGGGAATAACTTCTTATTAATCTCCAATACTACAATACATCATGCATGGATAATACACTCATATTCAGCTGTGAACTGAAGAGTTGGGAGGAGACGAAGGGTCGAATGACCATTGGGCTTCACATCCCAACAATCTCCCCTGTGAAGTCCAACTGGTACAACCATGCATTGCACGTCATCCCCTACTGCATTTCTCCTCTGAACTCACACTACAACTAGGCCCATCGAAGATTTGAGTTTTGCCAATGATTGCTTACAAACACAGTGAATCAGTTTTCTCCTTGCCAAGCCAGATAGAACAAAGCTTAACAAGACAAAGAACAATAAACACAATCTTCTCTTGACGAGTTCCTGAACAACAAGAATCTTGGTGGATCCCCCAACTAGGATAATTTCATCTAAATCTTTGTAGGCCAATTTTGCATCTCTCAATGAATTCTCTACAGGGGTCTTCAACCGGTCAAGTAAATCTGAACACAACTCTTCAAATTTAGCCCTTGTAAGTGTTGTCTCGATGTGCTTAGGACCATCTGCAGTAGCTGTTATGAATGGTAAACTAATGTTCATTTGTGTGTGTGATGACAATTCCATCTTTTCCTTTTCTGTTGTTTCCTTTAGCCATTGAAGTGCTTGTTTGTCTTTCAGTAGGTCAATTCCCTCATCTCTCTTAAAGCTTGCAGCCAACCAACCAACAATTCTCTTGTCAAAGTCATCTCCCCCAAGATGAGTGTCACTTGAAGTGGAGAGCGTCTCAAACACACCATCTCCAACCTCAAGCACTGAAACATCAAATGTTCCACCACCAAGATAAAAAACAAGTATAGTTTCATTATTCTTTCTCTCAAATCCATATGCTAATGAAGCGGTAGTTGGTTCATTGATAATCCTCAAAACTTCCAGCCCAACAATTCGCCCAGCATCCTTGGTGGTTGTACCGACATTGTATGAGCCCTCATTGTTGGCACCATCTTTGGTGTTTGGTTTCCCAACAACTTTGTCTTTTGTCGATGCCCCAGCAACATCATCTTCTTCCACCACAAGTATTTTCACCATTCCATCAACATCATCAATAGTTTCGACCCTGCCATTATTAGCCCCTTATGAGTTATCTTCCTTCCTATCCCATGGATGTTTAGATGGACTATTCCTAATGGGAGTACCAAGTTCATCCTCTACAGGGAACAACTTGTCAAGTAGATTGTGCCTGGGTTCTGGTTTTGTATCTTCATCGGGATAATTAAATTTCCTCAGCTTGGCCACAATTCGCTCCATTGTAGTCTTCTTACTTGGCCCTTCCAATTTCTGCCTCTTCATATTTAGAGCTAATTTGAATTCCGACGTTCTCTCTACCTTGAGTGTTGGTGGGATGCCAGAGAGCTTGAATTTCCCGAGCAGATTATTATCGCGAGTTATAGTCTGCTCACCCTCATACACCTCAAATCTATCTCTCTCTGTCGAATCTACCTCCTCTAGAATGTCCGCCTCAGTGCTCTCCTGGAGCAAAGAATCATTCATTGCGTCCCCTATAATAGGCAAAGACCCAACGGCTACGGAATAATATGGCCTGGATTCTTGACCACTCGCCTGCCTTCATTGTTTCTCCATGCCATTGCTGCAAGATGAATCATCACCGTCCCTCAACCGGATGAAATGTTTTGCCTCAGCTTTTATAGAATTTGGACCAGATTCCAAAACGTTAAGAATTTTTCCAATGATGTCGCCTGCAAGAAAATCTTCCTTTACACCAACAAGTTTGACCAGCTCAAACTTTGCAACACCATTTCTAGCTTCCGATGCCATATCTGGAACTAGTTTGGGCATGGGATTTTCTTTTAGAGCCCATGATACTCCCCCATCACATGGGGATTCATTCTCCTCCAAAACAATCCGTAGAGCACTTTTAGACCTTCCTTCGTCTAGTTCCTCTACCCCTTCTTCCTCGCTTGTTTTCTTTCTCTTTTTGAATTGCTGCCTTCTTCTGCGTTTATGGTGCTTCTTCAAATTGTCATACTCCTCATAATAAAAAATATCAACAGTTTCTGCAAACAACACTTTCTTCTTCCGTGTCGCAAAAACATCTATTTGAGGCGTCCTATCCTCAAACTAGTATTCGGGAGCCCCATCAACTCCTCTTTTGCAATCACCACCAGATTCCAACATGTCTATGAAATCCTCCATAGCAAATTCAGTTTCAGCATCTAATTCATCCAGAAATTTCATTCGAGCAGCCCCAAAATCAAATGATGGCGAGTCTTTAGTAGGATGAACAACCTCATTATAAAATTCTCTAGAGCCACAGGACCAAGACATTAGAACTCGAGTCCAATCATCCAAAGATGCTACGTCCATATCTGCTCAACTTCACAACCTTACTCTGATACCAATTGTTAATTATAAAACAAGCAAAGAAACAAAATAAAGAATAGAAAATAAAGAATAGAATATGAGACATGAATTTATAGTGGTTCGGCAATTGCCTACATCCACTCTCAAGCAGGGAATAACTTTTTATTAATGTCCAATAATACAATACACCATGCATGGACTGCACATATATTAATACACTCATATTCAGCTATGAACTAAAAAGTTTGGAGGAGAGGAAGGGTCAAATGACTACTAGACTTCACATCCCAACAGGGGCATCGGTTCAATTTTCAGTTTAGTTGTCAAATTTGAGTTTGATATTTATTCACTGTTTTGCGGTGCGATGTTTTGGCTTGTATACCCACTCAACTTTGCTAGAGATGTGAATTTGCAAAGAATTAATAATTCAGTTATCAAATGCCCCTTTCAACGTGGATGATAGAGTAGAAAATGGTGCATGGGATGAGGTAAGAATCTGTTGCAATTCTCAGTTATCAAAATCAGTTTAGAACATGGGAAAAGGCATTAGTTATCGATGCTAAAAATAAAACTGAAAGAGAGGAGGAAGGAGTTAATCGATTGAGGAGGAAGTCGCTCCAGGCAGTGGAGAGGAGGGCGATTATGAGTCTTGAATGGAGAACCCCGAGTCTAGTTATGCTGTGGGGAAAACTAGTTCTCGGAGGAGTAAGTAAAGAAGACGACAAAAACAACTATCCAATAAAGGAAGAAACACTAGAGTGGCAGGGGGGATGCGATTAGAAGTGATAGCAAATGCCCAACGGACGAAATGATGGATCGATTGGGGGATTCTGCGGTTCATTGTTTCAGTAGGTTGCCTTCTTTGAACTCGTTGTTGCCTGCACAGATTTGTATATGGTCAAGTCTATGTTTCTTTGTACTGGGATTTAGAAGTTTGGGAATGTGTTTTATGTTGCTGTTGCCTCCATCTTGGATCGACCTCATGGATTGGAAGTGTGGCTTGAAGTTTGAACTGCTTTGATTTGGAGAGTGATATCTTTTTTTTTTTGTTTCTGCCAGGATGCTATGATTTTATGCATTTGCTCTATGCTCATATTGCTTGTAGAATAAGCCTTCTGCAGGAATCTTGGTAGTGAGAGGGAAAATGGTTCAGTGTGTGGCAGAGTATCTTGGTAATCTAGAGTTTTCATTATACTATTGATTCTTACATCGTTTCCCCATTCAATGCACTTGTTTTCCTTAGATGTTTGAGTTTTAAACTTCTGTCATATCAGTCGAAGCATGTAATTGTGAATTGATATGGTGCCAAGATTGTGGATCAAAGAAATTGCTTGACTCATCAATCGGTGCTTATCCACTGTTGTTTGAATTATTCAAAGCATGTGCCATCATAGAGTATCTTGCCTTTACAGTGAAAACAACAAGATCAAGAATGCATGTTGTACTGACAACAAGTGAGGACCAATGACATGAAATCAGTCAAGACAATAGGTGGCACCACAACTCAAAATATTGCACTGCAACACTAGAGATGCAAGTATAGACAGAAAAATAGTTCACTAAACAAAACTGCAAGTGTAGGATAACACATTTTTACAAGTTGTGGTAGATATATACACAAAATGTGACATGCAGAAGACATTTGGGCAAGTAATATGGTCACAGTAAACACAAACAACAGACTTAGTCATAAAATTAGGTGCAGGCTAACAGGGCATTTTTTCAAACACTTAAGAGTAAATTCTACACAAAATTTTTGGTTTGCAAAAATAATAGTATCAAATCTGGCCTTGTTACTTTCATTCTGAATTGTTATACCCTGATTTGGTGCCTCTAGGGCTGTAAATGCTTGTGACAAATATAAAAGATGTACTGATTAAATTGGAGACATTCTGATTTATTATCTGAAAAGAGCTCTCTAACCCTATTACTCTTAGATTTAACATCCTTCTAGGATCGCATTCCATGATACTTGTACCTTTGCATTTTTCCATACAGTTAGTCACTGTGTTTCCTGCATCACTATCAATTTACAGTATTATTTTATTTCTATGTGTTTTATGGAATCATCTACATGGTATTTGAGTCTCTACCAGGCTAAGGAAGATGTTGGTAAACTCAAATGCAATGTGTAGATGATTCCAAAAACTCACATGAAACAACACACTACAAAAAGTCACTTAGAAACAAAAATGTTTCATATTATTTTGGGTAGTTATAGCTTACTTGTAAGAACCCTCCATTTTTCTATTTTGATGTGGTGGTATTTTATTCAGATGTTATTGTTGTGACATGTTTTAGATTAGCATTGTGAATATTTAAATTAATGTTATTTTATGTTTGGATAATATTATTGATGCTAGATTCATTAGTTGGTAATACTGTATTGGTGAAGGGGACGAGATTGCATCACTCGCTTGTGAGCGCCCTGCGATTTCGTGATTCCCTCTTCACGGTGTGTTTTCTATGATGCAAATATACATGTGTGATATTCTATTGTTCACAGGTTGACGGGTATAGGACATCGACTCCACCTGATTTCACGGGGTTGAGCGTGTCCATTGCCAATGACATTTGATTGGGAGATAGTAGCTAGGTTTTCCACATCAAGTCATTACCCTAGTCATAAGTGTGTCGTCGTTTTTGGTCTAGTTCAGTTGTTTGTTATTGTTCTCTTGCTTGGATCTTATTAAATTGCAAGTTAGAAAAGTTAAATAAATGACCTATGTAGTTAAGTTGTCGATTTAATTAATCTGGTTATATTGTAAAAAAAATGTTATTTAATTTATTAATTAATTTAATTTAATTAATAAATAATTTAATCTTGGATTAGATTTATTTTATTGATTAATTAAATTAATTATATTGATTTGAATTAAGTTATTCATTTTTGAAATTAATAGATATTTTGAATTGAAATTAAGTTTGAAAATTGTAAAAAAGTGTTTTAATTTCATTTTTGAAAATTTTAAATGCAATTTTTTTTTTAAACTAGAGATATTTAATATATTTTCTATTTTGTTTTTAAAAGAAAGAAAAGTTGTTCATTTTGGAGGATTTTTGCTCTAAAACCCTCTCCTTGTCATTTTCTTTAAAAATTGGAATTGGATACATTTGTGGATAGAAAGAGATGGGATTGGTTTTGGATTGGATAGGAATGGGTGGAGGATTGCTCAGGTGTCTGGATTCTTCATCTGTCTTTGTGTTTTCCAAGCTTTGTGTGATTGTTTGTGGCAACAAAAATTGAGGTAAGTTTATTTTTTCTTCTCCCTTTGATTGTCTTTTGTCATTTAGAGGTCATGCTCACCCTTAAGGGAGCATAGGACTTCCCATTTAGATTTCAAATTGAGCAAAATTAGTTCATTTAAATTGTTTTGTGATTTTTTTGGAAAATGTCAATTTGTGCCCTCATCATAGCAAATTTTTTTTCAAAATCATTGAAAAGTGAAATTGACATTAAAAGTGTGTTATTGGGCATATTTAGAGCCAAAGGGTATTTTTAGAAAATTGAAATTGAAACTTTAAAATTTGAAGCTTTTCATCAATGGAGTTTTTGGGAATTTATGGTTTTCCAATGTAAAATAAAATTAGAAAAATTGAAATTGTGCATGTTTTATGATGAATTTTAATGCGGGGATAGAATTATCCCTATTAATTTTCGAGTTAGAACCAAAGGGTATTGCTAGAATTTTTGGTTTTTGAAATTTAAAATTTGAAGAAATTTCAAGCTATTTTAATGGTGTTTTGAAGAAATTTTTGGTTATTGGCCATTTAAAAAGTTGGAAAATTTTGAAAGTTTTAAGTGAATTATGATGTTTTGGAATGTGTGAGTGAAGGTGTACCTTGTGAAATTTTGAAAGAAAATATTTTATATTTTATATATTATAATTTATAATATTTAAATATTTAAAAATAATATTTAATATTATATTTTATAATATTAAAATTTTAAAGTTTTTTTTATAATGGTATATTTAAAGGTAATGGAGGAAATTTTAAATGTTTAAATGATGATTTAAATATTTATATTAAACTGTCGATTCAAATAATGGCATGGTTAAATAATTACTTTAAAAGAGGATTTAAATACTTAAATATATCTAAATGATGATTTAATTATTTAAATACATATAGAATGAGTAGGGGATTTAAATATTGGTATATTTTAAATTTAATTGGAGAATTTTAAATTAGCATGTTATAGTCGAATTAATGAAGTCTTTTTAAAAGGATATATTTTGATGAAAACAGTAATTTTGATTTTAAATAACATGTTTATTAAGATGAGTTAAGTATTTTAAAATGGTTATGTCAAGTAGAAGGAACAGTTATTTAGTTTAAAATGATATGCCTTGGATCTAAAAGTTATATGTTTTAATAGCAAGATTAGTCGTCTTTTGAGAAAAGATTTATTTTGTAAGGACAAAAAGTTATTTTTAAAAGGTTATTTTCTGAATTGCATAAGTAAATGTTTATTTTATGATTATTTAAAAGGTATTAGGGAATTAAATATTGACTTTAAATTTCTTACTTGGTCTGAAAGAGATACTGTTAAGTTAGTCTAATTGAGACATTAAACTATTGAATTTTATTAAAGGCAATGGATTTATGTTGTTTGTAAAAAAAATCATGGATTTGGATTAGTTATTAAAATTAGTTTTCCCTTATCAGTAATTAGAAAGACAAAGAATAATTTTGTGTAATTATTCTATTAGGGCAATTATTTTCTTTACAGTGAAATGTGTAACACCCCTCCGTTTTGCTTTACGGATTGGACAATGTGTCCTTGTTTTGCGTTGATTTATACTTCTGGATATTCAGATACTTTATCTTGTGTGTGTATTTGATTGCCATTTATTGTGCGATAGACTATTCTATGTGATGTGACTTGAATTATCTGATGATTTATGTTATATGTTTTAATTGGTGTAATAATGATGTTAGTGATATAACATGTTAGTGCTTATAAGAATATTCGATGTATTGTGGAAGTGTCAGTTTTGTTGAGTGTATTGGTGAAGGGGACGGATTCACATCACTTGCTTCCGAGCACCCTGTGAATCTGAGATTTCTTCTTCACGGTGTGTATTATATGCTGTTATATTTTATGATGTTGATTATTATATTTCAGGATTGCAGGTACATGACACTGACTCCGCCTGGTTTCACAGGTCTGAGCGTGTTGATCCAACGGTTAAGTTGAAGGGAGATAGTAGCTAGGTAACATGTGTCAAGTCTACACCCTAGCCTTAGTGTGTCGTCAGTCGTCTGTGTCGAGTCGTTGTTTGCCTTACTTTAATGTTATTTAATTTCAAAGATTCTTGATTTGGAAATAGATGTTTAGAATAATTGCATTATATCATGTTGATGATTATTATATTTAAATTATGCAATGTGGATAAAAGTTTATATTTAAATTAATTAGTTATATTTAATTTATTTAATTGATTAAATTTAATCCAAGGGGTTAAATCTAATTATTAAATATTTAAATTAATTAATCAAAATGTGTTGCAAGAAAATTAAAAGAAATAAAAGAATTAAAATTAACTTGGAATTTAATTTCAATTTGTGGAAATTTAAATATTTTGGAATTTCATTTCAATTAAGTTGAAATTAATTTAGAAATTGAAATTGGATTTGAAAAGCAAAGTTAGTTTTCAATTTTTGGAGATAATTGATATTTAGATATTTTAAGTTTCAGTTTTGCATGCAAAATCATATTTGATTGTGCAAGATATTTTCAATTAGGCATGCATGTGTGAGGGGGATTTAGGAATGAAGATGGGTTGCAAAATTCATGCTTGGAGAAAATTTTTGAAGAGGAAAAACTTCTTCTAGTGTGAAAGGTTAATTTTGGGAAAATTGCACAGAGGAAGGGTTGAAGCAACTTTTGGTTTTGGATGTGATTTGAGGAAAGTCAGATTGCATTTGTTGAAGTTTCTAGGATTGGATCCGTTACATGTTTAAGGAAAATATAGGGAATTATTGAAGAAGGCTTGCATCAAAAATTTATTCTCTTCCTGTAGCTTCGAATTCCAGGTTTTGTTATGTGGTTTTCTTGTTCTAGTTTGTTCAAAACAAATATATATTGTTCATGGAATCTGTTTGTTGAATTCATTAAGAATTATGATTTGATAATTGAAACTAGATTTAAATTAAACCAAAACTGTGGAAAAAATTGTGTAAATCTCTGTAGAAGTTAATTTAATTGAGAAAATGGATTGTTCTGTTGTTTAGATTAAACTTTGAGGTTAAACAAAACATTAGATTGTTTTTAGAAAATTTAAACCTCTGTGGAAAAACAAATCTGTTTTGGAAAATTTCTGATTTACAAATTAGACCCATTTGATTTTATTATTCTTCTAATTGTTTAAGAATTCAAAAAATTAGTTAAAAGAACTAATATTTGTAAAATCTCTATGAAAATTGAGTTTTCTAAAATAAAAGGTTTCACAATTTCACTATAGGTGAATATTTACACAAAATTTTCCCTACTTTGAAAATTCGTTTTTTAAATATATATATATATATATATAATTGTTTTTATATATTATATTGTTCTGGTTTAAAAAAATTATTTGTCATCCGTACGACGCCATGGTTCTTGAAAAATCACAAAATTTAATTGTTATGGGGTATTTCGTTTTTTTTCCCTGTAGTTTTTAATAAAACTAAAATTTTAAATTATTTTTAAAAAAGTAGATTTTCTTGTGGTTGGTGGGGATGTTTGTATTCCCCACCGCCCACCATGATTGGGGGACGTGTTGTCCATAGGGAGCGCTGCCCCCACCAGCGGTTCTTGGGGAATGGCCGGACTGTACTTAGTACAGCCGGCGCCCCTTTCCTTTTCATTTTTTTTTAATTTTGTTTTTATTTATTAATAAAAGAATGAAAACCCTCGGACTGTGGAATTCACTCGAACTTTGTGTATTTCGCCTCGGTTCAGGTGCTTTGAAAATTAGATTTTGGGTTAGATATATTTAATATATGTGTACATATATTTTATAAATGGATATATGTAATTATATTAAATAGAAATATGTTAATATATTTATATTGTATATATGTGGTATATGATTATTGCATATTGTTTTAATATGACTAATTTGGTAAATAAAATATTTATATACCTGGAATTTAATAAAGTTTTAGTTTGTTTTGAATAAAACAATTGAATAGTTTTGTGTAAGATAGAAGATAAAGTTAAATGTTTATGTATAGGATTAAATATATCAATATATAATGAATGTATATAGTGTAGGAACATATATACATATATATTATTTTATTTTTAATATCTTATCCTGTTTTAATTGATGTACTCTATTTAGTATTATTGGATGTTTAAAATAGAAATGATTACTTTGCATAATTCAAATTGACAGGGAAATGACATTCGAATAAATTGACTAAATTATAGATATAAATGGAAAGTGAAAGAAATCCAGTTAGTAGAGGACATAAGTTGATTTTTAAGAAAACATTGAATCTGATTTAAATTATTTAAATTAATATTTCTTATAATTGTAAATTGAAGACACTTATTTAATTATTTCTATTATTTTGAAAGAGAAATAGTTTTATATTATTGTGAATAGAGATTTTTAAGATAAGGTTGAATGCATGGTTGAGTTGTTAATGAAAAGGGATATTTTAAGGTATTTTATAAATTGCATGTTTTAAATGGATAGTTGATGAGACATAGATTTGGATAGAAAATTGAAAAGCTTATTGACTATAGTTTTATGTGTATTAAAAGTTAATTATGGAGATGTTATAATGAAGAGACAATTAAATTACCTTAACTCATTTATTTTCTATTTTGGGCAATTTAATTATTGTGAATGAAATTATGAATGAGATATGGATTTAGAATATCCAAAAATAGTAGATTCCTCTTGATTGTCTTTTAGATTTATTTTCTTCGTACTTTGCAAAGGGTTGTGAGTTTTTAATAGTTTAAATTCCCTAATATGAAAATGGAAGATGGGTATATGGTTATTTGAGTAAACCTTGTTATTGTGCCATTGACTTTGTAGACGTTACCTATTGCTTGAGTATGGATTTAGGAAATCCAAATATTAGATTAGATTAATAATTGGATTGCTTTTGTAGCTATGTTGTCATGTGGTATTTTGGGATATGGGTTTATGTGTTAGTCCAATTTGTAAGTCTTCCAGAGAATCTTAGAGGATCTAAGAGGGTTGTCGATTCATGATGTCAACCAGTGTTATCCCTTGGGTAGTGCATGGTGTCTTATTAGTATTTGCCTGGTTTCCACGAATGGGGTTGTTTTGTACCTCCTGTGAAAGGAGCGGACTATGTGTTCGTTGCCTCCAAGATGTTTGGAGTGTGTTCTATTATTTGTTCATCCTTGTGATGGAGTGGTTTTGATACCTAGGTTGTATGCACTTGTGATTCCCTTGGTGGATAGTTTGTTTGTGTGTTGTCGAATAGAAGAGTGGCTTCCATTAGGGGCCAGAGCCCGGAAGAGGTAGGATTTGGGTAACCTATGGAAGTGAGTTTAATCAAGTGATAACTAAAATTGAAATGAATATTGGGGAGTACTATACACTAAAAAGATAAGTTCTAACTTCACTCATAGTCAAGTGCTAGTTAAGGCTTGGAATGAAGTGGAAAGGCCTGGAATGGCATAGTCATCTATCTTGTTAGTACGAGAGGTATTTGATTCTGCACTAGTAAGTATGAGGGCCGAGGGTCGGTAGAGGCCACTAGAATTACCGGAGCCTATGAAGATCCGCCGAGGGTAACTTATTATGAGCTGTGCGATGACACTCTATCTAGGACAACTATTTTGTTTGGTATTTATGTTATGTGTATGGTTCTCTGAACATACTTGATCTATTTTATGTCTGGAAGCAATGTGACCTATGTCAGTGATGTGAGAGTCGTACTTGTATTGTACTTATGTTGTACTTTAATATGTAAGTCTTTCGATGGATCCTAGAAGATGGGGGTTGTCGTTTGTGATGTCAACCGCTTGTTAATTCCCTCGGTTAGTGCTTGAGCTGTGATAATGTTATTACCTGATTTCCACAAATGCGGATGTTTTGTGCCTCTTGTGAAAGGAGTGGATTATGTGATTTGTGGCTCCTTGTATGGAGTAGCATTGTTATCATTGTTACCTCTTGAGTTGGAGTGGGTGCTCTTTTATGTTTCCTCCTAGATTTGGAATGGTCATGATGTCTTGTTGTACTTTGGGATCTTATGGTATCTTTTACTTTTATGTTGTAATTTATCTTATATGGAATGTATGTGTTCTTAATTTCATAAGTAACTAATGTTGTGCTTTCAATTCTTTAATGTTGTTGTTGTGGGTTAATAAGTAATCTCAGTCTCATAACCTTAGAGGTTGTTTCAATGTGTAGTGAACTTGCATATTAATTAAATTCAAAAAAAAAAAATAGTTCGTTTGTGTAATTAATTGCAACTTCCTCTAGGGTTGCATGGCGGGGCGTTACATTACTGTTGAATTGTTTAATATGACATGATTATTCATTTTCATTTGTGGATAGAATCTATAAATTGTTGCACAAGTGCAATTAATTCTTTGTGCCATGAGATGATGTTTTTTAGGTTTTGGCGTACATCTCTTGCAATAAGAATGACATTGTTAGAATTAGCTATATGTTCTTCAATTTAATTGTTTGATATGGCGAGTTCAAATAATCATGTTTAATGTTCTACATATCTGCTAACTCTCTTTAAGTTATAGGAGAAAAAATGAGCTTGTTTTTTTGACTTGAATGAGGGTAGAATTTCTAGTTTAATATTTTAAAGGTAAAGATGGCCTAGTTAGGGTATTAGCAATAATTTTGGGGCTTTTGATCTCTACTCTTATTTTTTTTATTTGGCTGTGATGTATTCCTTAGGAATTTATATTGAAATCTACAGGTTTAGGAATTACAGTTCATAAGGCAAAGAATGTATTTAAGATTTCGATAAGGTTTAGGAAATTATATTGAATTTTGTCATTATGACATACAATTTATATTACTTTAGAAGAGGCAGGGTAAATGGAAATTGAAATGATCTTGTTGAGCTTCTTAGCTATTCCAATTATCATGTTGCATAGTTGTAAGTAAGAAATTGGAATTCTTTCTCTCTATTGCATTTGCTTTGTTTTTTCTGTATTTGACACTTAGATATGCACTTTTTACATCGTTGATTTTATTGTTTATTAAATTTAATTTCTATGAAAAGAGAACTAATGTCTAGGGAGGTGGGAATTGTTTGTATTCATTGGTAAGAGAACCAATTTAAACCCTTCTTACATACTTTTGTGCTGCTATTATAGTTAAGTCACATCATTCTTGCATTGTCATGAAATGAATATCAACATTTACTGAAAGAGATTAAGTTGTGAATAGATTTAAGATATTATGAGTAGAAGCATCGATGACCAAAACTAGCACTATGATTTCATACAAAAATGTATCCTACATTTAGATATTAGACATAAATTGTGTTTTAATCTGAATGTTTTGTTTTCAATTTGTTGTTTTTGAAAGAAGACAGCCTCTTGATAGTTTATTTTGTCAAGCAACTAAATTTTTGGTTTTTGTAGTTTATAATAAGCTAGTCTGGTTGCGTTGGTAACATTGATTGCTCTATTGCTGAATTAATCATGTACATAATTCATTTTTTGGGGTATTTGTAGCCTACTATTTTATTATATGATCTTAATATTTGATTGTTTGTGTGTATAGAAGCTACATTGAACCATATGATCAATAGCAATTATGTCTTTTGGAGATGAGAATGACATCTTTATTGAGTTTAAATAACCATGTGTAAGGCTCAAAATTTAAAACATCAAAACCCTCATTAACCTTCGGATCTGCATTAGTCCTTAAACCCTTAACAATCATTAAACCCTTATCATGCATTAGTAAAATGTAAACATGAGAAATAGTAATGCTAACACATCCAAACTAGTGTTACCCCAAGTTTTTGGGACGAGAATAGTAGGGGATGGCGGGACAAGTCCCCAAGTTTCCGAATTTTGAGGCCAAATTTGGGGACAATGGGGGGACGACTATATAAAATATAGGGAAAATTTAAAATATATATAGAGAAATTTAAAATATGTATATGAAAATAATATGCATTATAGAACCTTAACATATAACATTTGTGTTCAACATTATTTAGAATTGTATTTCTTCTTCTCTCCTTTTTCATTATATCTCTAATTCCTTAGTTATCTTTACTATTTTTTTCTCATCCTTTACCTCTTTCTCCCACACCCTCTTTTTTTTTTTATGTTCCCTCATTTTTTTTGTGCCTTTCTTCATCTTTCTTTTCAACTCTTCACTATTTTCTCTCAATTTTTTTTCCTTCTTTATTTTTTGTCTTTCAATCTCAATACCTTTTTAATTTCCTTATATTTTTATTTCATAATAGTTCATTTTTCCCCTTATTTGTTGTCTCTTACTTTATGCTTATTATATTCTTTTTATATATGTTTATCTCATTCACTGTCTATGCACCTCTTTTTCTCTTTATTTAATATTATCTCTCTTTGTTCTCTTTTTATCCTTGCATTTTTCTTACTTTCTTCATTCTTTTTTGTGTTAAATTATTTTTTTCTTTTATTTCTCTTTTGTTTTCTCTCAAATTTTGTATTTATTTTCTCTTTTTCTCTCTATCTATCTATTTGTCATTTGCTCTCTAGTTTACTTATTTTCTCATATTTTCTTTGTCACTTTTCCCCTCTCTCAAACCTTTTTATTTATGTTATGTTTCTATATTTTTCAATCTTTATTATTTCTCTATCTCCTTATATGTGTCTATCTCTCTTTCTCCATGTTTCATCATTTATTTTTCTCTTTTTATATTTTTTTTTTCTTTAATAGGTATGTATTATTTTTATATTATTTATTTATTTATCTTTATTATTTAATATCTATTTCTATTTTTTAGATCCTTTATTTATTTATTTTTATCTTTTCTCCTTATTTTCTCTCTTTTTTAATTTTTTCTCTATATTTACTTTGTTCTCTCTTGCCTCTCTCTACTACTTCGTTTGCTAATTTTCTCTTTAACTTTCTTTTTCTTTCCCCTCATATCATCCTTTCTATTTTATCTCAATCCATCTCCCTCTTGCCCTTCTTTCTTTATTTGTATCCAATTTATTTGACTCTTTCCTTCCCATAGTGTTTTCTTTTTGTTTTTATTTTCTCTCTTCTTACTTGATTTCATTATATTTTTTCCTATTTTTCATATTTATCAAAATTTTCTTTATTTTTTTATGTTTATACAATTTTTTTGTTCTTCCTATATTTTTCTTTCCTTTTTCTCTCATAGTGTACTTCTCACTCGCATGTACTTTTATAATTCTTTTCTTTCTCGTTTGGCATATCTTTTTTCCTTTAATTTTCTTTTATTTCTCAGTGTCTAAATATCTTTATTTCTTTTTAACGTTTCTCTACATCGCTATTTTTATTTCTATGTTTCTTCTTTCCATCTATTTTTCTTTCTTTCTATATAGGTTGGACCTTGGACCCTAGAATTTTAGTTTTTGACCCATAGACCTTGATCTACATGTAATTTCTCTAATTGTTCTAACTTAATTTGTCTCTAATCCTATAGAGTAAAGTATAAATAAGCCTAGAACCGATGACACCAATGATAAGCTTTAAACTAGTTAAGAGTAACCTTCAAACTATTATGGGTTTGGTGGTTTGAGTTAGATATATATATTGGTAGTAATTAACAAATTGTTGTTAGAAGTAAACTCTATTTGATATGGATTTTGATAAGCAAATCTGTAATCTAAATTATTTGAAGAGATACAAATAGACACTGTAATATGGATGTTGCTTCAAAGTTACCTACTCAAATATATACATAAAAATTATATGGATGCTTTGTTGGTGTTTTGTCTCTTTTTTGTTCTTTCTCTTTTTATTGATTTGTTTCTTTTCTTGGTGTCATTTCTCATTCTTTCTTTCTTTTCTCTTTCTTCCCCTTTTTATCTTTTTTTTTTTATCCTCTTAATTTTTACCTTTTATCTATTATTTCTCCCTCTTTTTGTCTCTCTTTCTCTATTTGTCTATCTTTATACTTTTTGTCTCACTTTCCTTTTACCTCTCCCCTATTTCTTTTCTCTCTATTCTTCTATATATTTCTTGGTTATTCTATCATTTTTATTGACCTCTCTATTTATTTCTATTTTCAATTCTCTTTTTTGTAGCTTCTATTTTATCATTTTTTCCTTATTTTTCTTTTCTCTTTTTCTTATTTTATCTATTTAATCTTTCAATGTAATGTCCTTTCTTTAATTCTCATTTTTGCATACATATCCAGGGGATTAGTCTTGCCCCAGCATGACACCCCTTCTCGACCCCAACTTGGCAGAATGTAAGACCAAGGTAAGGCAGGTTGGGCGTTGGGTTGGGTCACATGGATACCCCCCAATCAACACATAAAAAGAAATAGAAGCTCATAGGTATTTTGATTCTCTTTGAAAGGGGTTTGGATTGTAATATTTTGATTTTGGAGGTCAATTTACAAAAAAATCATAATGTGGTCTTAGCGTACCTATTGATTGATACAAATGTGTTTTAGAAGAATTTGTATCCCTATGACCTAGCTCACCCCTTTCTGACCCCAACTTGGAAAAATGTAAGACCAAGGTAAGCTTTAAAATAGTTAAGAGTAACCTTCAAATGACCTTCATTTTCACCATTATTAAATTGATACTTTCCATCTATTATTTGTAGCTATTACTCCATTTCTATTATTAATTATAATAATATTTTTTTCTTATTATTCCTCAATTACTATTATACAATTATTAGTTAATTAATATGATTAATTATATAATTATCAATTTTACAATATTTTTATTTAAACATTGTTTATTATTTTGTATCTATTATTGTTTTTTGTTTTTATTCAATTAATATTTATTTTTAAGTGAACAAATGCAAATATTATTAATAATATATAGTAAATCTTAAAAATTATACTTTAGTGTTTAACTAACTAATATGAGGCTTCACATGAAGCCACAATACCCTTATGTGGCTGCATTATTTGGGAAGATTAGATTCAACTTTTACGTGGCTTATTATTACCAAGCCAAAATGATCAAAATAAGATTTAACTTTATCATTTCCACCACCATTCTTTCCATCGATTGAAGAGTTAACTGCCATTAGTCTTGCATCCATATAAGTAGATCAAAGCAATAGAAGGGGAGGGAGAAGGAAGGTGAGAATGATCAAGAGGAAGAAGAAATTAGGGAGCCAACTGAGGGGCATAAAGCAAAAACATTTAGGAATTGTAACGCCCTGCCACGCAACCCTAGAGGAAGTTGCATTTAACTACTTAAACGAAATTTTTTTAATTAATAAGTAAGTTAATTAACTAATGCCAACAACTTCTAAGGTTACGAGACAAAGGTTATATAGAACCTCAACAAAACATGAATATAGACTATGAAAATTATTTAATTAATAAATTAACACATACATTCAAAGTAAGATGAAATAACAAGCATAAGATAAGACTTTCAATTTCATTAATCCATTCAATAAACCATAAGGTTACAATCACTCATTCCCCGAATGAGGCAAGTCCAATAATATAGGGTTACAATTACAATTTCCACCTCGATAATATGAGGGGTAAAGATAACATGAATAAGGGAAGGATAACAAGAAAGGACTGCAACTGAAACAACCACGAGCTCTCCAACTAGAAGTCTCGTCCACACGAACAAGGAGAAAATCCAACGGAGTAAGGTGCACGTTCCACCCAACCAAGTGGAACCCAAAGGTCCACCCCCCATGCTAGGAGATAGTAACCAGAATCTCTAACCAAGGACGTCTACCACTAGACATAGGCTAACATAACCATACTAAAATAAATACAGTAACAACACTTAATCACAAGGTTACAATGCTTCCAGAAATTACTTGATCAATTGCATCACTGATGCGAACATACTGTCGACCTAGGAGAAGTGTCATCACATTGTTACATAGGTTATCTTGGTGAGTCTTCCTAGGTTCCGACCCCCGTCTCGGGTTATCCTGGTAACCTCTAATGACTTTTGGCCCCTCATGTAAACCAATGTGGAATCAGTTATCTTTCGTGGTGACAAGATAATGATCTTGCCATTCCAGGCCTTCCCGTCTCGATCCAAGTCTTTACAAGCCCTTGTGGTAAGGAGCGAGGCATAATTATCTTATTTAAATGTTTGATACTACATGATACTCTAATCATTTAATTTAGTTATCACTGGATTAACTAACTTACAATGAGTTATCCTGGCACCACTTTGTGTGTTGGCCCCTGTTATAAGCCACTCCTCTAAGATGACACATGGAACAACTCCACAACCCAAGGTTACACAAGTGCGATGTAAGGTATCACATACCTACCCATGACATATAGTCATTACACTCCCGTTCATGATAACTGGGGAACATACTGGTTTAACGCACTACCCAAGGCCATCTATGGTTGACTACACAATACGACAACCCACAGATTGAAATCCCAACTGGAAGACTGATTAAATATGAAGACCCACCATTTCCAAATGGCCATACGAACAACTCTAAATCAGGTAAGAATCAAATTTCTACTTTGGGTTTCCTAAACCCATGTCCTCACTAGCATTCAGTAATCATTACACTAATTGAACTGAAATTTAAACACGCCATTTAAACAATCATTCTATTTCCACGTAGCATTTAAAGATATAAAACATAATCTCGTATTTTAATAATTCAGATAAGTGCAAAATCCCATTCTTTAAATAAAATATTTATTCCACGATATTAACCTCATTTTCTAAACAAAATAATATTCCCCATTTAAATAATGTAATAATACAATAAAATAATTATTTTCAACATGATAATATTAACATTAATACTATAACTTTTGTTTAAATTTTCTCATAATATTATGAAGGAATAATAATATTAAAACTATTAAAAGCCTTTTAATATTATATTGAATCATAATGATATTATGCAATAATAAATTGTCATATTAAATTATTATAATAATTATAATATCAAATATTATAATTATTATAATATTTAAAATATAAAAATTTATTTTATTTTAAAGACTAAAAAAAAACACCCAAGGCCATGCCTCGGTTCATGCGCCAACCCTAGGGTTGGGCCGCATGAACCTCGGGCGGCATGCAAAGTGCAAGGCAAAGTTGTCGGCCACGTTTTCGATCCAGTCGGTGGTGGAAATGGCTGTGGCAACCACAGGAGGAGACACCACCGGAACCGGGAGGAGGCGGAGGAAAATGCGCAGGGCGCGGCGGTTGGAAGGGCACCACTACGGGTAGCCACCACGGTTACCACCGCGGACGGCACCGACATCGTCGCCACCACTGTGGTGGTCGTTCCCTGCGTGGTCCGCGTGGGCCGCGAACGGCGGGGATGGGCGCGGCTCCCCCACGCCGCCCCCATGGGAGCGGCGGTGGGCTGAGCTTCCCTTGCATTTTTTTTTTTATTTTGTTTCTTTTTTTTTCAATAACAATGGATTGTCTTTTTTTTTAATATATATATATTTTTTCAATAGAAAAACCAGAACTTAAAGAGGCAAGGAAATTAAATAATAAAATTTTAGAAATAGTTTCATTTTAAGAAAATTTGGCCAGCATAACCCTACCATAGGAAACTATAAAAATTAATCCCAAGTTCACATGGATTATTCTATATATAAAAATAGGTCTAAATAGCCACACAATAAATTGAAGACTAAAAACAAATTGAAGAACATCAAGAACAATGAAGGATTGAAAGAAACATGGAAATTTAACCTTTCATTCCTCAACACACTTAAATCAACAAAATTGCATTAAAACAAGGTGTGAACCTGAATCTTTTGGAGTATGTGGATGAACCTGCTGCTACTTCCAAACCCTCTTGAGCACTTCAGATTCCTCAAGCTTTTCCTTCAAACCCACAAAATCAAGCAATCTTCCTCTTCTCTTTTCCAATTTTCTCAAAAAAACTCCATCTTTTAAAAATTGTGAAGAAATTCAAGATAATGCAAATTTTCTCCAAAATCCCACAACAACTCTCATAAATTTTTGAAAACAGAATAGCAGAAGTCTTTCTTTTGAATATTTGAATTTCAAAATTGGCTTATAATTTATTTTTCTAATTTTTCAATTCCAATTCAAATTTGCATGCATTTTCAAAATGAATAATTTAAATCATTTCAACATGAATAACTTAATCAATTAATAATTAAATCTACCATAAGATTAAATATCAAATTAATTAAATTAAATACTCAAAATTGAATCACAATTCCTACATTACTCTAACTCCCAAAATAAACCGAAACCAGTCAAATTGAACACAATAGACAACTGGACCATACTAGGTCTGACGACACACTACAACTAGGGTGACGACTCGGCATGAAAATCCTAGCTACTATCTCCCAATTGATTGTCGTTGGGCAATGGACACGCTCGAACCTGAGAAACCAGGTGGAGTTGATGTCCTGTACCTGTCAACCTGCAACACAGAATATATCCACATGTAATAATATGTCATAAATAAGGCATAACGTGAAGAGGAAATCACGAGATCGCAGGGCACTCGCAAGCAAGTGATGCGATACCATCCTCTTCACCAATACAATAGTTCTAACTGACGCATCTAACATAGCAGCATAATCAAAATCATGAACATCATAAGTTAAATATCCACATATGTTAATTCCAAAAATGTCATAATAATTATATCCAAATGTAATATCACCACATCAAAATACGTCACAAAAAAATAGTGATCCACTAAAATCAAGTACATAGTCCAAGTACAAAGCAAAACTAAAGCATAAAGAGGGACAACATAGTTCACACAATAGATCAAAATGGAGGGGTATTACATCCTCCCCCCTAGGGTCAGGCTTACTCCTAGAAGCCTGCGAACAAATAGGGATAAAGTTCCCTCATTCTAGCTGCATCTTCCCAAGTGGATGACGTGTCATCCCTAGGATCCCACTAAATCCTAACCTGATCAAAGAGATCATCGATCCTAGGAAGCGGATAACAGTTCCTGATGGTAACTTTGTTCAACTATCGGTAATCAATACATAACCGAAGTGAACCATCCTTCTTCATGAAGATGATTGGTGCTCCCCAAGGTGAAACACTAGGGCGAATGAAGCCCTTCTCTAACAACTCCTCAAACTACAAACGAAGCTCTTTCAGCTCCTTGGTAGTCATACGATAGGGAGCTCGATAGATGGGTTGAGAACCAGGTATAAGATCAATCTTTAAGTCAATATCCCTCTGAGGTGGCATCCCTGGAATCTCATCTAGAAAGACATCGGAATACTCCTGAAGGACGGGATGACTATCAAGAGAGAATTTCTCTTCTCCACTACCTAGATCCAAGTCATCCACTGTAATAGCAAACAATTGGAAACCCTGACGTACACACCTTCTCAACTGCATAGCTGAGATGACCGTCAAGGAAATCGGCCTCAGGACTCCCACAATCTCTATCTCTCTACCAGATGCATCAATGCATCGAATCGACTTGCATTGACAATCCAAGACTGCACTATGTGCCTCCAGCCAATCCATCCCAATGACGATGTCATAAGAACCCAAGGGAATAACATGAAGGTCCAACATAGTCTGAAGAGGTCCAACCTCCAACCTACACTCTGGCATAAGGGAATGCGATGTAACTTTTGCACCTGAAGCTAGCTCTACCTGCCACCTATCGCCTTGCCTTATCACACCAAGTCTACATCGCGACACGACTAAAGAAGAAATGGAGGAGTCTGTCACTCTCGAATCAAATAAAATGGTAATTGGGTTACCCATCAACATACCATAAGTCTCGATGACCGTGCCTTGATGCTTTGCTTGGTTGTTATCAACCACTGCAAAAACTCAATGCCCTCTACCTACATCACCAACTATCGGCTCAGATGCCGCTGGTCCCTGAGAAAATCCATTTGTGCCTCTGTTGGGACAACCTCTAGCCATGTGACCCTGCTGACCACATGCAAAACACTCAATGACTCTGCCAAAACCTCTACCTCCAGATGGTGCACTAGAATATTGTGCACTATCCCTAAAAGTAGACTACGAACTCTATGCTGGCTTCTCAAAGTTGGAGCGTTTCACATGCCTCCAATTCCTGTCTCCCTGTCTCTGCTGGAAACCCTTACATTTCCCCTATGATGCCTGCTGCTACTGCTGACCACCCTGAGATGGCCCCTGTTGAGACTTAGGAGGTAAACCTCCCTGAGACTGCCCTCCTCTAGCACTAGATCCAACAACTGCACTGCTGCCAACTAGAGCACTCATGTGCCCACTAAATGCCATACTCAAATTCTCCTCAACTAGGTGTGCTTTCTCTACTGCCACTTCCATTGTCTTGGGTTCGAAAACCCTCACACCACCACTGAGACGGGCATTTAAGCCCTTGACAAAATGGTGAACTAACATGCTCTCATCATCACTAATCCCCGCATATTGTTTGAGCTCGTAGAAATGATGCTCATACTACTCAACAGATAATGCTAAGTGATGCAAGGTATGGAACTCATCCCCTCGGCGCTGACGCCAATGCTCGGATAAAAATTGAGCTCTGAATCTCTCTACAAAGATCTCCCATGATGCAGTGTGAATATCCAAATGGAGCTTTTGCTCCTCTAATCTCCACCAAGTGGAGGAAAATCCTCTTAGCTACATAATGGCATATCGAGCTCTAGTGTTGCTACCATATGGATGCATGGCGAAACACCTATCTAAGTCTATCAGCCAGGTCTCAGCCTCTAGACCCATACCAGATCCATCATATAATGGAGGGTGCCCTCTGAGCAAGTCCCTCATGTGAGCCTCAGAATGGGGTGGAGCTTTCCTCACCATAGGGTTAATCTGAACCTCTACCTACCTAGGTCCAAGGAGTGCCAAAGCCTCCTCTAGCGCTCTATGCACTGCCTCGATCCTTGCTGGATCCTGCTGCAAATTACCAACCCCAGGTGCGTCCTGTGATCCCTGTTGTTCCTCCTGATCAGGAATAAGAGGAACAAAAGGAGGGGAGTCATGCTGACTCTCACCACGACCTCCTAGATGGCCTCCAACACACCATCTACCTCTTCCACATTTGGGCAGCATAATCCTGCACAAACACGTCAAGGTATTAGGCAAGGTACACAACTCAAAACTTAAACAACTAAAGCTTAATGGTTCCATCATAATCCCAAAGTACCCAGTGTTTAAACCTAGGCTCTGATACCATGTGTAATGCCCCACCATGCAACCCTAGAGGAAGTTGCATTTAACTACTTAAACGAACATTTTTTAATTAATAAGTAAGTTAATTAACTAATGCCAACAACCTCTAAGGTTACGAGACAAAGGTTATATAGAACCTCAACAAAACATGAATATAGACTATGACAATTATTTAATTAATAAATTAACACATACATTCCAAGTAAGATGAAATAACAACAAGCATAAGATAAGACTTTCGATTTCATTAATCCATTCAATAAACCATAAGGTTACAATCACTCATTCCCCGAATGAGGCAAGTCCAATAATATAGGGTTACAATTACAATTTCCACCTCAATAACATGAGGGTTAAAGATAACATGAATAAGGGAAGGATAACAAGAAAGGACTGCAACTGAAACAACCACGAGCTCTCCAACTGGAAGTCTCATCCACACAAACAAGGAGAAAACCCAATGGAGTAAGGTGCACATTCCACCCAACCAAGTGGAACCCAAAGGTCCACCCCCCGTGCTAGGAGATAGTAACCAAAATCTCTAACCAAGGACGTCTAACACTAGACATAGGCTAACATAACCATACTAAAATAAATATAGTAACAACACTTAATCACAAGGTTACAATGCTTCCAGAAATTACTTGATCAATTGCATCACTGATGCGAACATACTATCAACCTAGGAGAAGTGTCATCACATTGTTACATAGGTTATCCTGGTGAGTCTTCCTAGGTCCCGGCCCCCATCTCGGGTTATCCTGGTAACCTCTAACGACTTCCGGCCCCTCATGTAAAGCAATGCGGAATCAGTTATCTTTCATGGTGACAAGATAACGATCTTGCCATTCCAGGCCTTCCCATCTCGACCCAAGTCTTTACAAGCCCTTGTGGTAAGGAGCGAGGCATAATTATCTTATTTAAATGTTTGATACTACATGATACTCTAATCATTTAATTTAGTTATCACTGGATTAACTAACTTACAACAAGTTATCCTGGCACCACTTTGTGTGTCGGCCCCCGTTATAAGCCACTCCTCTAAGACGACACATGGAACAACTCCACAACCCAAGGGTACACAAGTGCGACGTAAGGTATCACATACCTACCCATGACATATAGTCATTACACTCCCATCCGTGATAACCGGGGAACAAACTGGTTTAACGCACTACCCAAGGCCATCTATGGTTGACTACACAATACGACAACCCACAGACTGAAATTCCAACTGGAAGACTAATTAAATATGAAGACCCACCATTTCCAAATGGCCATACGAACTCTAAATCAGGTAAGAATCAAATTTCTACTTTGGGTTTCCTAAACCCATGTCCTCAATAGCATTCAGTAATCATTACACTAATTGAACTAAAATTTAAACACGCCATTTAAACAATCATTCTATTTCCACGTAGCATTTAAAGATATAAAACATAATCACGTATTTTAATAATTCGGATAAGCGCAAAATCCCATTCTTTAAATAAAATATTTATTCCACGATATTAACCTCATTTTCTAAACAAAATAATATTCCCCATTTAAATAATGTAATAATACAATAAAATAATTATTTTCAACATGATAATATTAACATTAATACTATAACTTTTGTTTAAATTTTCTCATAATATTATGAGGGAATAATAATATTAAAACTATTAAAAGCCTTTTAATATTATATTGAATCATAATGATATTATGCAATAATAAATTGTCATATTAAATTATTATAATAATTATAAGATCAAATATTATAATTATTATAATATTTAAAATATAAAAATTTATTTTATTTTAAAGACTAAAAAAAGCACCCAAGGCCATGCCTCGGTTCACGCACCAACCCTAGGGTTGGGCCGCAAGAACCTCGGGCGGCGTGCAAAGTGCAAGGCGGAGTTATCTGCCATGTTTTTGATCCAGTCAGTGGTGGAAACGGCTATAGCGGTCGCAGGAGGCAGCGCCATCGGAACTGGGATGAGGCAGTGGAAAATGTGCAGGGTGCAGCGGTTGGAAGGGAACCACCACGGGTAGCCACCGTAGTTACCACCGCGGACGGTGACAGCAGCGTCACCACCACTGTGATGGTCATTGCCTATGCAGTCCACGCGGGCCGCGAACGGTGAGGATGGGCGTGGCTCCCCCACTCCGCCCCCATGGGAGCGGCGGTGGGGTGAGCCCCCATCCCACCTGCGTTTTTTTTTCGTTTTTATTTTGTTTCTTTTTTTTTTTTTTCAATAACAATGAGACTCTCTTTTTTTTTAATATATATATATATAATTTTTCAATAGAAAAACCAGAACTTAAAGAGGCAAGGAAATTAAATAATAAAATTCTGAAAATAGTTTCATTTTAAGAAAATTTGGCCAGCATAACCTTACCATAGGAAATTATAAAAATTAATCCCAAGTTCACATGGATTATTCTATATATAAAAATAGGTCTAAATAGCCACACAATCAATTGAAGACTAAAAATAAATTGAAGAACATCAAGAACAATGAAGGATTGAAAGAAACATGGAAATTTAACCTTTCATTCCTCAACACACTTAAATCAACAAAATTGCATTAAAACAAGGTGTGAACCTGAATCTTTTGGAGCATGCGGATGAACCTACTGCTGCTTCCAAACCCTCTTGAGCATTTCAGATTCCTCAAGCTTTTCCTTCAAACCCACAAAATCAAGCAATCTTCCTCTTCTCTTTTCCAATTTTCTCAAAAAAACTCCATCTTTTAAAAATTGTGAAGAAATTCAAGATAATGCAAATTTTCTCCAAAATCCCACAACAACTGGCGTTACAGGAATTTTCTAGGAACCTTTGTAAAATCAATTCAAGCCAAGACCAAGTAAGCTATACTATTCACACACATTTTTAGTTATGGCATTGTCTGGTGTGTATTGAACCTTTATTACTTGCATACAATTTGATCTTGAATTTGGTTCTTTTGTATGGCTTTAAATCCATGGTGTCATTTCATTCAAGTCTTACATTATTTTGATCTACTACATGAGTAGTTTATACAACACCTATATGTTGAGGGACAAGCAACTTGCTTAACACTAGGATTTGTGTAGTTTTATAGAATTTTTAGCACCATTTCTATAGATTCACCACCTTTTTGAATAATAAAATTATTGTTGTTTTTGGAAAGATTTGGTTATACCAAGTTGATTGTAAGTGGAAATCATGATGAATTGATAAGAGTAATAAGTTATTGTGGACAACTATGTTAAATGCCACATTTCTAAGGGTTTTCACTTAATATCTACATATTATATTGAGGATAATATTTTTTATAATAGATGTGATTTTGAAGTAAGATCTAGACATTTGTGTTGATTAGAATTGAATCAAGTAGAAATCATATAATATTCCTATTTGGATCCTTCCCCTTGACTGATTTTGTATCAGATTCAACCTGCAAGTGTTTTCACAACATGGAAATTATTCATTTCTCACTTGTAAACATCTAATCCTTATGCCATGAGAACACTTTTCTTTAAGGCATTATGTCAAACAATCTTGTAGGCATTGTCTAAACCTCCACAACATAGTCTTTAAATTACATGAGCCAGGATAACAACATAAAAATATGAAGAAATATGATGTCCTTTGAACAAAATTTATGAAGAAGAATTAGATAAGTTTAGCATATGAAATGGCCCGACCTACATTATTACTATTATGAAGATCATCTAGCAACCGTTACACTTACAATATCATAAAATTATTGAATAGTTCTTTCTTTAAAACTGTCCGAAATATAATCTCATTGAAACCATGGCAAGTGACTTAGCTCAAAATTATGCACAAATTATGTCATGCTATCAATGTAATACCCCTCCGTTTTGCTTCTTGTTCAGTTTGCTTTATGCTATGTTTGGTTGTAGTTACTTTGATACTAGATACATTTTGTTATGATGTTTTGATCATTACTATTGAGCGACAACTATTATTGTGGGATGTGGTTATCTGATTATTGTTTCACATGCATTATGGATTAATGATGTTGTAGAGTTAGCATGAGATGTTATTATGAGATTATTGGAATTATGATGGAAGTGTCAGTTTTGATGAGTGTATGGGTGAAGAGGACGGGTTCACATCACTCGCTTGTGAGCACTCTGCGAATCCATAATTTCTTCTTCACGGTGTGTTTTATATGCTGGATATATTGTATGATGTTGTTGACTTGGTTTCAGGATTGGAGGTACATGGCATCAACTCCACCTGGTTTCACAGGTTTGAGCGTGTCGATCCAACGGTTAAGTTGAACGGGAGGTAGTAGCTAGGTAACATGTGTCAGGTTTACACCCTAGCCTTAGTGTGTTGTCAGTCATGTGTGTCGTGTCATTGTCTATCTTGCTTTAATGTTATTTAATTATGAAGGATTCTTGATTTGGAAATAGATATTTAGAATAATTGCATTTAAATCATGTTGATGGTTATTTAATTTAAATTATGCAATGTGGATAAAATTTTATATTTAAATTAATTAATTATATTTAATTTATTTAATTGATTTAATTTAATCCAAGGGGGTTGAATTTAGTTATTAAATAATTTAATTAATTAATTAAATGTGATGCGAGAAAATGAAAGGAAATAAAAGATGTAAAATTAATTTTGGAATTTAATTTCAACTTGTGGGAATTAAATTAGAAATTTTAATTAAATGTTTATTTGAGAAATTAGTTGCAACTTTGGAAATTAATTTATTATTTGAAATTGCATTGAAAGTGGGTTTTCGAAAATTGAAATTGAAATTGAAATTAATATCTAATTTGTATGTAATGTGAATTAGGGTTCTATTAGGTATTTTTGATTTATAAGGAATGCATGTTTTAATTATGGGGGAGGTCTTTAGGAAAATTCATTTTTCTACAGCAAAGAAGAAATTTTGGAAAAGTTTGCAGAGAGAAGGGTTTGAAGAAATGTTTGATTGTAGATTTGATGTGAGAAAAGTCTGTATGCATTTGTTGGGTTTTGGATTGGATTCGTTGCATGATTGAAGAAAATTCGGGAGATCTGTGGAGGAGGCTGGCATCAGAAATTAATCTTTTCCTGTAGCTTCTTGAACCAGGTTTTTCCTCTTTGTGTTTTATTATTCTTGGTTACTTTTAAAATAGTAGTGATTTAAGATTTGTTTGTTAAATCTGTTTTAGAAAAGAAATTTGTTATTAGAAGAAAATAATTAAATAAATTTATAGCTTTTGCTTTGTGAAAATTCTTGAGTGAAAATTGTGAAAACCTTAGTTGAATTTTAAATTATTTAAGGAAATCCATTGTTTTGTTATTGGAATCAAACATAGAGATTGGACAATACATTTAGAATGTTTTTAGAAAATGTAACCTCTGTAGGAAATCAAATTTATTTTGAAAATCTATGTGGAAATTAGCTGGGAGAAACCTTAGGGTTTTAGAAACTTTGAGTTTTAATTTTTATCCTTTTTAACTTTATTGTTCAAGAATTCAAAAAAAAATGGTTTAAGATAATTAATTTTTGAGTTTTATGAGATTTGAGATTTTCTGAAGAAGCATTACAATTTTGCCTGTAAGTGATTATTTTCACAAAATTTCTTCAATTTATTCATCATGATAAACTCGTTTATATATATATATATATGTTATATATATACATATATATTTATATGTATATATATAACATATAAATATAAATGTTTGTATTATTGAAAATGTTAGTTTAAAATCTGAAATTGCCGCTGTACGGCCCTCGAAATATGAAATATGACTGACGAAATTTTCTTAATAAAAAAATCCCGTTTTATTCATTCGCTGTTTTGAGCAAAGTTTTTTATTTTTTTTGTTGTTAATGAGGGATGGGGAGGAGCTACCTCCCCACCACCGCCCCCATATGGGAGTGGTTGTGTGGAGGGAGACCTCCCACCGCAGCCCCTCTTCCTTAACTGCTGTCGCCCAATACATTTGGGGAGAGGGTCGGCGGGGTTTATTCCGCTGCCCCTCCCCCAAATGCATTGGGGTTTTGTTTTTTCCTTAGTCGCTGGAGCGGATCTTAACCAGTCAGCGCCCTAGTTGTTTCTAGCATCACTTAATTTTTTTTGAATTATTGGTTTTCAATATAATAATTATATATATAATGTTCATAATATGAACAAATATGTATAATGTTAGTAAAGTAAATATATATATATATCAATTATATATTTATTTAAATACAATTATTCTAAAAATAATTGCTTGTGGGAATGTTTAATTTGGGAAATGAAGGGATTTATTAGTATGGATAAATGTATTTAGAAAGGATAATTTATTAAATAGAAGTAATTCATGATTTAAGAATGATGATTATTAGCATGGATAAATGTATTTAGAAAGGATAATTTATTAAATAGAAGTAATTCGTGATTTAAGAATGATGATTATTAGCATGGATAAATGTATTTAGAAAAGATAATTTATTAAATAGAAGTAATTTGTGATTTAAGAATGATGATTCACAATAGATTTATGTTGTTTTAAAAGGAAATCAAATGCTTTGTTTTAGATTAAATTGGGGTTTTTCCTTCTCTGAGTTTAATGAGGCAATTAGTTATGTTATTATATTATTTTGTAAAGGAAATTGGTTTATTTACGATGAAGTATATTAGAATGGAATATTTATTTGTAAATATAATTGAAGAAAATTTATGAGATGTTTATATTGCATGTTATATACACATTAGAATGTATATTTAAAAATAAGTTTATTTTGTAATTAAATGTTATTATATATTTAATATATATTTATAGTTGAAATATATAATTAAATATACAAAAATATATGTGGAATTGTATTATAGATATAAATATAATTGCATGTTTATTTAAGTAATGAGAGTAACTGTGTACAAGGATATATTGCATGTGTATACATCATGAGCATGCATATTTAAAGATGTAGTTTAATATTTTGTCCTAATTGGTTTAGGTGCATGCAATTGTTGTGAGTGGAGATTATAAAAGATAAGATTGGAATGCATGGTTAAATAGATGGCAAAAAGATGTTTTTTATACATTGATAAATTGCATGTTTTTAAATGGTAGTGGAAGAGACATAGACTCTAGATAGAAAATTGAAAAGATTGGTTGCAATAGTTTTATGTTGTATTAAAAGTTAATTAAGGAATTGTTTTATATTGATGAGGCAATCAATTATTTTATTTATTAATGTCTATTTAGATTAATTGAATTATTGTGATTGGAATATGAAAGAGATATGGATTTAGTATATCCAAAAATAGTAACTTCCTCATGATTGTCTTAAGTGATTTATTTCTCTGTATTTGGTAAAAGGGAAGTAAGTGTAATTGTTTTAGATTTCCAATAATGAAAGAGGAAATAGGGGCTATGATTATTTTAGATGATCTAGTTATCGTGTCTTTGACTTTGTCAATGTTACCTATTGAATGAGTATGGATTTAGGAAATCCAAATATTAGATTTTGATTAATGACTTGAATGCTTTTGTTGCTATGTCGTCAAGTTGCATTGTGGGTTTTGGGATTTAGTGTTAGTCCTAAATTATAAGTCTTCCAGACAAGCTTAGAAGATAAGGATTGTTGAATCTTTATGCCATCCAGTTGTTTTCCCTTGGGTAGTGCATGGCATCTTTTCAGTTTTACCCGATTACCATGAACGGGGATGTTTTGTGCCTCCTGTGAAAGGAGTGGACTATGTGTTTGTTGCCTCCAAGATATTTGGAGCGACCTCTATCATTTGTTTCCTCATTGTTTTGGAGTGGATTATAATGCCTAGTTGGTATGCACTTGTATTTCCCTTGGTGGATTGTTTGGGTATGTGTTGTCGAATAGAAGAGTGGCTTTTGTTAGGGGCCGGAGCCCAAAGTGGTAAATCGAGTAACCTTCAAAAGTGAGTTAATCAAGTGTTAATTAAATTAATGTACTTAGATGATTAGGATGCCTTCCACATTAATCAAGATAATTTAATCCTCACTCATAGACACAAGGGATCGTTTAGACTTGGGATGAGTGGGAAGGCCTGGAATGGCATAGTCATTTATCTTGTCAGTACGATAGGTATTTGATGCCGCATGAGTGAGTATGAGGGCCGGGATTCAGTTGAGGCCACCAGGATTACCGAAGCCTATGAAGGATGCCCAGAGGAGATCTCATAACTACTATGCGATGACACTCTATCTAGGACAACTGTTGTTAATTATTTTATGTGTATGGTTCTGTGAACATACTTGATCAATATTATGTCTGGAAGCAATGTGACCTATGTCAGTGATGTTTGAGTTGTACTTGATCTGTACTTGTATTGTATTTGAGTTGTACTTGTTTAGTTCATTTGTTTGGTTATATCAGTATGAGTCAGTATGAGTCTGCCTTTGGTTAGTGGTTGTAGATCTTTGTCCATGTTACTTTGTTACTATCTCCTAGCATGGGGGGTGGGCCTTCGGGTACCACTTGGTTGGGTGGAACATGCACCAAAACCGTTGGGTCCCCATTGATCTTTAGTACTTGGTGGCGAGACATCCAAATGGACAGCTCGTAGTTCTTGTTGTAATTTCTTGCATTGTAATATTTCAATTTGTATAAGCTATTCTATCCCTCTTATGTTTATGAGGTGGAATTCTATAATTGTAACCTTATGTACTACTGCCTCATTCTGGGATTGAGTGATGTAACTATTGGATTAAGTTAATGTTTAGGAGATTGTATCGTGGTTGATTATCTTATTATGTTATGTGGTATTCTTATGATGTATGATGTTTATTTCATAAAGTTTATAATGCTATAGTTATATGTAATATGTATGTGTGGGTTAAGTAATCCTAACCTTGTAGCCTTAGAGGTTGTTGTTAATTAGTAAGTGAATGTGTATGTTAAATGCACTTTATATAAAAAAAAATTGGTTCGCTTAAGATGTTAATTGCAACTTCCTTTAAGGTTACTTGGTGGGGCATTACAATCAACAATGTTAAATAAGAAAAAAGTGGACAGAGCTTGCAACCATTCTTAAGTTCCCATTTTAGGGTTGGCATGAGAATAACAATAAGGAAAGAAGGATATAGTTTTGTATTGCCAACCACTTAGGCATGGAAATTTCTAAACCTTTTCAATACTTTCATTTATACAAGCCCCTTTTAAATCTATCAAACTTTACTCCTCTAAGGCTTTCTATTAGATGCAATTTACATATATGTTTATTCCTATAGATGTTAGGCCTTTATCTTATAATAGAGACATTCCTAAAGGATTCTTATCAAATAGTCTACATTTTATTTGTAACTCCCTGCCACGCAACCCTAGAGGAAGTTGTAATTTACTAAATAAACGAACTAATTTTTTTTTTTAAAAGTATAATAAATAAGAAAGTTCGCTACACGTTGCAACAACCCCTAGGGTCACGAGACTGAGGTTACCTAATAACCCACGAACTACAATCATGAAAAGAAACCACAACATTTAAAAGCTTATGAAATGAATAACACATACATTCCATACAAGATAAATTCATCAGAGAGAATTAAAGATACCATGAGATCTCTTTTTACAATAAGATTACAACACTCATTCCCCGAATGAGGTAAATCCAAAAGCATGAATACATATTACAATTTCCACCTCAAGAACAAAGAGGGGTAATAAATAACAAGATTACATAAATGAATAAAGCATACAAAATAACTGGATCTCACGAACTCTTCAACTGGAAACCTCGTCAACACGAACAAGAAGGAAGTCCAACGGAGTAAGGTGCACACCACCCAACCATGTGGAACCCAAAGGTCCACCCCCCGTGCTAGGAGATAGTAACAAGGTACCATGACAAGACCAACTACCTCTAGACATAGGCTGGAATCAAACTGATTCAAACTGACACAAAATTAACCCAAGTACAACTCAAGATCAACACACGTACAAATCAATTACATCACAAGTACACAAAGTATGACTCTAACAGAGTTACATTGCTTCCACGTATGACAGATCAGGTAGGTTAATAAAACCAAACACAAACCATCCAGTACCCACTACATGGCTACTGTAACATCACCGACATGGATCACATTGCAATAGATGACACTCGAATAAACTCCTTCCCAAGGTTATCCAGTTTACCCTTCACGACTCTGGCCCCTAATGGAAGACACTTTTCACTTTACAACAAACATTCAAAACAATACCACGGGAGACCCAAGAACAAACAACAAATAAGACGATCACTCCAATACCAGGAGGAAACATAAGTCAAGCCCTTCTCCAAACATTGGAGGAAATAAGCATAACAAAACCACTCCTTACAAGGAGCCACTATTTCTATAAACCTCTCCTTTCACAGGAGGCACAACGCATCCCCGTTCATGGAAACCGGGTAGATCATTGACACAGCCACAAGTACTAATCACGTAGCTAACAAAAGGTTGACTTCACAACAACAACTTCCAAACTCAAGGGTTCACTTGAAGACTTACAAACCAAGATACTTAACCCATTACCTCAATCATGAACACAAAGGAATCAATCACACCAGCACTTGCAAAGAATAAACTAACTTTGGATACCTTAAATCCACTTCCTTAATCTAATCCATAAATCTAATGACGCAATGAAACCAATTAACCAACGCCTCTTTCAGACGAGGAACAATATATATAACCCAAATATTAAATCGCATAATTGCTCTTCCAATAGTAATAAAATCAACATGAACTTCATTCATTCCCAAGACAGGTTGATACATGATATGACAACCCACTTACTTTAACCCTTTACGTAAGATTTTAACAAACTAAAGACATATTTAACCCAAATGCCAATATAAAAGTACGAAGGAAGTAATCACTGACGCAAGTGAAACATCTACCTTTGGATATACTAAATCCATTTTCTTTTCAAAAGATCTCACATACAAAGATACTAATTGTCTTCACAGATTAATAAGCTATTAAAATCAATTGGTTCAACCGTTGTAGCGAAGGAAGAATTCTAACTTAATAATTAACTCAATTCCCTTGACTACTTTAAATCCAACATAATCCTGTGCTTTTTTTAGAATTCAATAATTTATAGTTTTAACAATTCTAATTTAATATTACCCCTTCAGATACATGCCAAAAATTAACCCCAATAGGTAATCCTATAATTACTCTTTCAATAATAAGAGAAACAACATTTTAAACAGGCAATTTTAACCATAACTACATCTTCTTTGAATTTCCTAATTCCACTTTATTCAATTAAAATTCACTAGATTGTTGCCATATTAAATCTGATTTACTAATGTCCTTTTTCAACATAAAGAGAGTTTTAAACTAACATTCAATTACTTAATCACTGGTAATTATGAGAATAATTATTTACTTGGTCATTTCAGACATACTCCTTCACATCACCTATTTCTACTTTCCAAAATAATTAATTTCACTAATAAATATATTATCTGAAATCCAATAGTTGTCCTTTCCCAAAATAATATTTTAACTCAATTCACTAGTATGACTATAACACCTATAATTTTCTCATTTAACTCAAAATCAATTAGGTAATTTGAACTGTTGCTCTATTAGACTTAAGTTCAAGTTTCTCAACTACATTTAACTCCCACATCATTCACAAACTATATTATAATATCAATATGCATTTAAAAGTCTAAACATATATATTAAAATAAGAGACAACTAAATATTTCAAAAATCTAACAATTCATCTATTAATCAATTATGTTAACTCAATTTCATCTTTTCCAATCTATATCATTTTAAGTCCCTTAATTCAGCTATTAATCCAGAATCGATAATTTAACCCTCCAATGTTTGCCATCAATGATAATAAAATAAACCTCATTCCTTCGATTTAGAATATAAACATCATTTAAAATAACACTCTCATTTGCTATAATACATTAATTAAATATTTTCCAACTGCATTTAAGTTATGCCCTCGTTTAACCTATATTCCATAACTACACACTGTGTATATAATTATACCCATCCCAAATATAATGTTTTGGATAAATAACCATAACGAATATTATATACTAAAATATTAAACATAGTATGTATATATTATTATTTATATATACATATTAATATTTAATATTATAATAATATAATATTGATGTATTACAAATGTTTTAATTTTACAAAATACAAAACCTACAAAATTTTCTTTTGGGCAATCCCTGCCTCGAGCCGCGCGCCACCATATTGGTTTGAGTGCCACGTTTTAGGGCAAGGGGCGGCGGAATTTATGAGGTGAGGCGGCCAAGGAAGTTGCAGGGTCGGCGGCCATGAAAGACACAGCCGAACCCTGGCCGACTGTGGGTAACACAGTCGGCTCCCCTAAGGGCGCCGACTGTGTTACACACAGCCGCGCCAAGAGTGGCGGCCGGGCGGAGTTAAGGGAGGTTGTGGGGGCTGCGTGGAGGCTCTGTCTCCACAACCGTCCCCTGTATGGGGGCGGTGGTGGGGGCAGTGCCTCCCACAGTCCCCCCAATACAAATCAAAACCATAAAAAAATAAAACACTCTTTTGTTTTAAACTGCGTTTTTTCTCTTTTGAATTCGCCTATGGCGGATTTCCAGAAACAACAAAAAAATTTCGAATACTTTAAAAGTATATATATTTTATATATATGTATATATATTTGTATATATGTTAACCATATATGCAAATTTATATATATATGTATATATAAAATATATATATAAATAAATAGTATCAACAAAACAGTCGAATTGAAGAACCAGGAAAAAAAATCCAAATTTTGCAAAGATTTTAACAGATGATTTTATTTATTTCTAAAAAGATTTCTCAATTAGAATTCTCACATTTCAGCAAAGGGAAAAGAAAGAACAAACCACAGAAATTCTAACATGGATTCAGTCTAGAAAACAATTAGGGTTTAAATTCATAATTTCCAACAACAACTTATATCGTGAATCATTTTCAACATGAACAAAATTTAACAAGAAGAAAACCTGTTTCAGAAAGTTTGCGAGATGGGCCAAATGATGCAAGTCTCCTCCTCAGATCCAAGCTCCTTCTCTTTTTCCAGAAGTTTGATAAGATCCACAAAGGTGCCATGATTCCTCTTCACAATCCATTTCCTCCATGCAACTTCAAAAACCCCCAAAACCCTAAATTCTTCCCTTCTCCATCTTTTTTTTTTTTCATTTCTTCATCTCCCCCAAATTTTTCCAAAAACCAATTAATAGCCAAAAGGAAAATATCTCCTCAAACCCTAAAGTCAAACTTTTGAAAGTAACCCTATTTTCTAATTTTGTCTTTTTCTAATTTCCAAAAATAACATTTAACTTTTCCTTAAATTTACAATTTAATTCAAATCAAGAAGCTTATAATCACTAAAGTGCATAATTACTTCATTCCAACATAGTTAATTTAAGTAATTTAATAAAATAAATCAAATCCAAGATTTAATTATTTTATTAATCCCATTAAATTAATCCATAAATAAAATAACATTTTCATAAATTTTCAATTTAATTTAATTTAAGGAAAACTACAATTATCAAGATGCATACATAACTTCTTTTCGACCAAATTAATTTAAATAAATTAATAAAATAAATCAAATCCAAGATTTATTTATTTTATTAATTACATTAAATTAGTCTTTAAATAAAATAACATTTTCCACAATATAATCGGATTAATTAAATTAACAATTTAACCACATAGTAATTTATTTAACTTTTCTAACTTGCAATATAATAAAATCAAAGCAAGAGAACAATAATATTTAATTCAACAACCCAGACCAAAGTCGACGACACACACAAGACTAGGGTGATGGCTTGACAGAAGAAACCTAGCTACTATCTCCCAATTAACTGCCGTTGGCAATGGACACGCTCAGACCTGTGAAACCAGGTGGAGTCAGTGTCTTGTACCTGTCAACCTGCGAACAATAAAATGTCGTACATGTATATCTGCATCATAGAAAACACACCGTGAAGAGGGAATCACGAAATTGCAGGGCGCTCGCAAGCGAGTGATGCAATCCCGTCCCCTTCACCCATACAATGCTACTAACTGACGAATTTTAACATCAATAGTTTAATCCAACATAAACATCATTAATTCAAATATTTGCAATGCTAATCTAAGCATATCATAATGATAACATCTAAATAATATACCACCACATCAAAGTATAACGAGCACATTATTATGCAAAACAATGATCCATTAAAAATGAGTACCACACTCCAAGCATTAACAGAAACCACAGCACAACCAACCGGACACTGTTGGGTCCAAAAGGCAAAAATGGAGGGGTCTTACATTATTAATTCATTATTCTAAGTAGAGGATGGGTAGATTAATGCATTTCCTTAGTACAATCATACTAATACTCTTTTATCATTAGATCATTTATCATAATATAGCATAGTTTGTTAATTATAAGATTTTCAATTTATTAAGTTTAATTGAGCCAAATTTTCTCGGGGAATAGTTAATGTAAATATGGTTTTCAAATAGTTTTAGAATTCTTAGATAAATATATGTTATCACCATAATTATATTCTCGCTAAAATATCAAGAATATTTACAACCAGGACAAGAAAATCTTAGTGTTTCAACATTGAATAATCTATTTAGGTAATTATTAGGTTAGACTTACTATTATAGTTTGAAGTCTAGCTCATTTGCTTGGCTAGTGCTAGAATTAGAAGTATGTCACATGGTTATTCAAAACTACAACCAACTAAAGGACAAACGAATAATTAACTAAAACCTTAAGGAACAACAAAATAGTTAGGTATTAACTATTATCGATCAATTGATTAATTCATGTAGGAGTTTAATTTTTTAATCATAACTGGTTAAATTATTTATCTGTATGAATGATGATATTTTTGAACATATTTTGTAGTTCTAATTTTTACTTTTTGTTAAATTATAAGTGGTAGAATTATTTAAATCTATAATACTTTTTTTATACAAGTTCCATTTGAATTAATCGATAGGGAATATTATATTCGTTCATATAAATTCCTCAAGATCATACTAGATTCATTAGGATTGATTTAAAAATAAAAGTTTAAAGGGTCTCATTGACCTTTAAGTCAATAAGGATCTATAATGGAATTTTCCCAACAAATTTAATAGACTAAAACTCCCCATGAAACAATTATATATAATTTGGTTTAAAAAAAATTAAAAATAGACACAATTGGAACATTAGAACTTGGAATCTATATAAGAGATCGTTGCATGAATTTTAAAGTATATAATATTAATGATAGCTAAGCAAAAGTCTTAGGAACTAATTGATAAGACTTTATTTTGGAACTAGAAAAGGAAAGAAAATAGAGGCAAACCTTACTATTCCTTACAAGTTATTCCCAACTATTAGATATATAATGTTGACAATTTAAGTTAGGATTTTATATGGAAAAATATCAATTTATTGGATCTTAGGATCTTGAGGAAGTCATTAAATGATTTCACTTAAGAATTTTTGAAATATTCGGTTTATAATTATTTGATAGAGTAAATTTAATTGAAAATAGACTTTATATTCTTCCTTAGGTGGACTTAGTGATTATTCTTTTATAGATAAAGGATCATTATACTATAAGTTATTTATTTTTATAACAAGCCAAGTGGTATTCATTTTGATATTCTTGGGTTAGCAAGCTTATTGATTAGGTTCTACTTTTCTTATCTTAATCTCCATTAGTGTTGCTTGATATACATATGTTAATACCAATTAGACGATTTTCAAATTAATATTTGTTTGATATAATGGTTAATGTTGGAGAATAATTCTTGGACTATTATTTTAGATAGTTTTAAGTTTCAATTTACTTAGTTGTATATTATGATAGTTTGATTTACTATCTACACTTATGTTCTAAAAATGTTCATTTTGATATTTTTAAGGGGATATTTGTAAATAATTATTAGGAAACAGTAAAGTTCCTCTTAGTTCAAGTGAACAACATAATTATATTATCTTTTCAAATAGATGAATTTACTAAAAAAAAAAGGGATTTCATAAAGTAGTGATCCAAGTATGATGTGGATTACTAATGTGTTTAGAAATTCTTGCAAATTAGTATCAATCAAAGGACAAATGTATTTCAAAGAAAATATTTTGTTGATCATGTATAAATGTTTATCATGATTATTTTCTTGATTTTGAGAGAAATTTGAAATACATAAATGGTATTTCTTTACTTTGATAAGAAAACTTTAGATATTGGGTGTTATGTCCTAATGTGTAAATATAATAGATATTTGAATAAATAAAACCAGAACTAGATTTTCAAGTAAAAATGAAAACATTCACAATCAACTCTAAACCAAACACCCCATTTTAGAGTGTTTGTTAAATAGATCTTTAACTAAGTTTTCGTCCTTGTTCCACTTGAGTGGGTTGTAGTTGACAAAGAAAGATTATGGGAAACTAGACCCTAGAAAGGGTTGCATACCCACTCACACAGTTACATTAAACCTAGACTAGAAACCAAAACTACATCTTCATAACACTTAACGAATCCTTTAGTAGCTTGATCCCATGGATACAAGGTATGTAGGCATTTTGGAAGACGAAGGATGTCTCAAGTACTCAGATACTAAGGATATATGGTGATTGGATAACATTCTCCATAAATGTGGAATGAAATTTACTATCAAAAGATAATTAAGAAATTTAAGAAAATAGTCTATGATAATCAAAATAATTCTCGAGGTGGATTAATCTTGTACTTGGCCTGTTGCTCGAAATCCAAGGGAGAGTACAAGACCCTTTAATGTTTAAAACTTACAAAGATATTCAATACAATATATGGGTGTATTGTTATACCTCTTGTGTGTGACTCAGGACCCAATTGGTCCCGATGAGTCTAAGCCTCTGGCTAGAGCATTTCATTGTTACCCATCCTTTAAGCATGCATGTCCATTATGTTTTTTTTTTCCAATTCCGCATTGGATAGAGGTATGGTTTGTTTGACCACTTATAAGTCATATGGCTATTATTTTTTCCTATCTAGTTTCAAATAGAGGTATGATCCACTTATATGCCCAAGGACAAAAGAGCCCATATTAGCTACGATTTTATTGTCCCATTTGGACACTTTCGCCGAACCAGCTATTTCAATTCTTGAGTACTCTGATTGACTTAAAGATAATAACTTGGTTTCAAAATTAAAAAAAATAATAGTAAATATGAAAAAGGAAAGTGTTAATATAAAATCTTAAAATAATTTTCGACCAAAAGGAAGATTTTTAATTTTTTTAATAAAGACCTACTTAGGTCTTTACACTTTCTTACTATTTATTTCTATCCTTATGCCTTTTCCATTCCCTCTATTTTTGTAATTCATTTCTTTGTCTATCTTATTCTCTCTTTATCTCATAGTTTGGATCTCTTTAGATCTATTTCTTGTTCTCATTCTTTTCCTTGTTGATGTTTCTCTATCTCTCTCTCTCTCCCTCTCTCTCTCTTATTATTTCTTTATTTCTATTATTTGATGCTCTCTAAATGTGCTTCTATCTTTTTTTTTCTATTTTTCTTCCAATCTATATTTTCCCTCTTAATCTTTATTTTTGTCTTTATCTCCCGCGTTATAATTGTCTTTTGTTTATCCCTTCTTTCTTAATATTTATTTCCATCTTCAATTCTTTTTTGAATTACAAATTTTGACTATTTATTTCATTATCTTTATCTTTATATGTCTTCTTTTATTTCTTTGCTAGTGTTTCTATTTCTCTTATTCTTTCTATCTTGCTTGATTTGTTTATTTCTCTATTTTTCTCTCTTTTTGTCACTTTCCTTTTCTCCTTTTTCTTCTTGTTTTCTTTTAAATAAGAGAAATATGAAAAGATGAAAAATTAATGAAAAATTAATTCTCTTATAATGTTCTAGTTGTGAGGGTTAGGTCATAGGATAAAGTGGGTAAGAAGAAATTTGGAGATATGAAATCCAAGTCTCCTAGAAAAACCTAAAGTGTTGGAATTGTGGTAGTAGAGGTCAGATAAGAATAAATATTAGTTTGCAAGAAATATGATTCCTTAATTAAATCACTAAAATATTACGAGTTTAATGATGGAATTTTTGTCTCTAATAACAATATCAACAAAAAATCTTAGTTGATTTAATATTTGATGCATCATATTACATGTCTAGTTTTTCACTCAAGAGGATAACACATCATGGGATGTAAATAAATGAAAATTATGTTGCACAAATTTGAGATTATTTGTTTGTGAGGTATTTTTTCATATTTCAAAGAATTTTCATGATCTAAATTATATTTTAGGGATTAAAAGCGCATTTTGATAATATGCTAAAAATTGAAATACCATTTCAACTTTCAAATGTAATGTCAAATTCAAGGTTATTTACTTAATGTATTTCATAAATAGGGAACTAGAGTCTTATCCAAGGATGTTCATAAACAAAGGATGCATTTTCAACATAAAATACAACATTACTTGATGTATCTACAAATGAAAAAGCTAGTGGATAAGACAATATGGGTGGAGAGAGAATATTAGGCACAAATCTTGAAGAATTTGATTTTATACATGATGTGATTTCCAATAATCCTTGTTAAGTCATAAAAGGTTTATATATGGTTTGATGCATGTGTGCACTAATACTAGGTTTTACACTTTGAATCATGTTGATAAAATGTTATAAAAGGAATAAGGGTTAACTAAGGAACTCAAGGCTCAATTATCTAGGAGATTCAATATAAAGGACCAAGGGTCTACAAGATTCATAAAGAAACTTAATCTACATACAATTCTATGTTAATCAACCATATATGCAATTTATTTATATACCAACCTTTCTTTAAATCCAAATATAAGTTACCATGTGTGAAAATATAGTTCAATCTAGATTTTTTGTAAGTGATTTAGGTAGATCTACAAACCCTAGATGAGAGGAAATTTAGTGAATTTGGTGTTGGGAAAGGACACCTATAAAATACATATGTTAAAACCATAGAGTCAAGAAGAATTAGAGGATAGATATCTACAAACCCTAAAGAGGACTAGTGAATTTTATGTATAGATATTGTAAGAAATAGGGGTAAACAAAGATCTTTACTTTTTGTAATATTTTTATATAAATTGAAAAATTATACATACATTATTTTTGTAAGAATTATCTGAGTCCTTTCTTCAAATCATTCTTTTTCCTTTTTTTCTGAATATTTCCTCATACTCTTGTTTTTCCTTTTCTTCTTATTTGCTATTTCCCCCTTCATAAAATATTTGTATACAATTTCTTTCACAAATATTTTGTCCCTCCAAAAAGCTATAAACTGTAATTTTTTTTTGCAAATCTGCTTCAAAAATTTCATCTACCAAATCTTAAAATTCTGATGTATTTCTTTTTTATTTTTAAGAAATTTCTTTAATTTATAATAGTTTAATTAATTTTTTGTTTTGGTTCAACTAAAGAGACCTTTGTTTGAAGGTCTCCTGTATTATTTTTTTATCTATACACATTCAAATGAAGGTCTTCTTTATGGAATATTTTATTCCTTCACACACCCACACAAGAAATTTAGTTCAAAGGTACCTTAAGAGAAAGGAACCTTTGAATTAAGTTCCATTCCTTCATTCAAAGGTACCTTCAAACAAGGTCTTAGGATGACCTCTTCCATTTCATATTTAGGATTTTTCTTAGAATTTTCACCTTCAAAACTCAAGTTGAACCTTCAAATGGAATCAACCAAACAAAATATTTTTTAGGTTTGTAGCACTCTAATTAATCTTTCCAATGAGTATAATATTTAATATATTTAATTTGGTTATTATATTTATTTTCTATATTCTAGTGAAACTAGGGTTTTCAAAAATTGAGAAGGCCTTTGTTCAATACACATGAAAAATAGTAAAATAGATATATTTTTGAAAAAGAACTATTCTCTAGGTATTGATGTCCTTATTTATTTAAAAAAAAAGGTTAAATTGGATGAATACAAAAAAATTATGTGATAATGAATGAACCCATGTCTAAATCATAACTAGTCTCACTTGAAAAATGTAATGCACCACACATAACCCTAGAGGAAGTTGCAATAACTATGAAATAGTACAATTTTAGTTTCTTTTAAAATGCAATAAAACATGAAAGGCTCACTAACTATCACCAACATTGTAATGCCCCACCACGCAACCCTAGAGGAAGTTTCAATTCACAATAAAAGCGTACTAATCTCTTTTTTTATTAAAGTGAATTAAACATACATGTTCATCTACAAATGATAACATCCCCTAAGGCTACGTAACTGAGATTAGTTAAACCCAAATAACATACATCATTTAAAAACCATTGCATTTATTTACTCATGTAGTAAGTATTAATTCAACATACATAAACAACATAAGATAAGAAGATAAACATCTATAACATAAATTCATTACTTGAACATCTGGTTACATCACTCATTCCCAGAGTGAGGAAATAATACAAAAGTGTTATAATTACATAAATCCACCTCGTAAGTACAAGAGGGGTAAAAAAATAACTTATTACAATTTTGAAATACAACAATGCTTTAATAAAAAAAAAGAATCGTGAGATGTCCAACTAGATGTCTCGCCATCAAGTACTGAAGATAAAAAGGGGACCCAACAGTGTATGGTGCATGTTCCACCCAACCAAGTGGTACCCAAAGGCCCACCTCCCATGCTAGGAGATAGTAACAACATAACATGGACAAAGATCTACTACCTCTAACCAAAGGCAGACTCATACTGACACATATTGACTCAACCAAACATATGCACAATAAAAGTCTATCACTAACATGGTCACATTGCTTCCAGACATAAAATTGATCAAGTATGACAAGGAATCCATACACATATCACAAAACCTAATGTTATCCTAGATATATTTTCATCGCACAGTTAGTGATGAGATTTCCTCTGGCATTCTTCATAGGCTCCGGAATTCTTGGTGACCTCTAACAAATCCTAGCCCTCATGCTTACTCATGTAGAATCAACTACCTCTCGTGAGGACAAGATAGTTGACCTTGCCATTCCAGGCCTTCCCACTCATCCCAAGTCTAAATGAGCCCTTGTGTCTATGAGTGAGGCTAAGTTATCTTGATTAGTGTGAAGTTCATCCTAATCATCTAAGTACATTATTTTAATTATCACTTGATTAATTCACTTCTAAAGGTTATCCAGTTTACCTCTTTGGGCTCCGACACCTAACAAAAGCCACTCTTCTAATGGATAACACACTATACAAAACTAACCTCCAAGGGTAACTCAAGTGCTTGCAAACTAAACAATGCAATCTCTCCTATTCTAGGAGTCAACAATTAAGAATACTCACTCCAAACACTTGGAGGAAACAAATCACATATAGCACTACCCAAGGGAAAAATGAACGGTTGACTTAACAAAGCAACAACCCACATCCTCTGGAAGACTTACAATTCAAACTCAAATAACCCCTTTTCCCAAATCATGAATACAAGGAAAAATAATAACAATAAGCAAAGGCAAGGAAATTATGCTATTTTTGGATATATATTAAATCCATTTCCCTATTTAATACTTTTGTAGTAAATAACCAATTACTTCAACCAGATAAATAATAAAATAATTTAATTGCCTTTACAATTAGAGAGAAGGGAAAAATTCTAATTTTATCCAAACACATCTTTTGACTACTTTTAAAAGCAACATAAATCCATGCAACAAAAATTCTTTCAGTTTCACAACTAACACATCTAACTCCTACAATTCCTCAAATTAAATAATAAACACAATCACTTAAACATGCACGAATTTAAATATATATATATATAGACTGTATATAATATATATTTATTTAAATATACACAATTATCACATCCTCAATTTATTAAATTAATTTTATAATTTTTAACAAATAAACAAAATAATTAAATGTATTTCTTTATTATATATATGTATATATACAATATATATTTATATACAGTGTATATATATATATATAGATAATATATACATTATATATATAAAAATATATACCACTTATATATTAATTGTGATTTACACATCTTATATTTATTGAATTAAGTTATTCAATAAATTCGGAGTTGTAACCGCAAATTTGTATTGTCCAAATCGCGGACAAAGAAATTAAGGGAAAACCCATAATTCACAGAGGTTTTAAAAACTAAATTCTTTTAAACCATTTTATTGAATTCATAATAATAAAAGATTAAGAAAACAAAAAGGAACCTAAGTAATAACCAAAAATTCTCAAATCTTCTAGGTTTCTCCATTGTAAATTTTCTATAGAGGAATTTTGAAATAAATTTGTTTTCTACAGAGATTTAAATTTCCTATAACAATCTAAATGTGTTGTTTTACCCATAAGTTTGATTTAATAACGAAACTAAAAATTACCTCAAATGAAATAAAATTCTACAGAGGTTTGTACAATTTCCTTGAAGAAATTTCATGGGAATAACAAAAGCTTCCAAAAACTTAATTAATTAATTTCTATCCTCAAACAACAATCTCTTTTCCTAAATGAATTTAAACAAACAATTCTTTAATCACTACCATTTTAATTTTAAAAAATCAAGAACAAGAAACCACAGAATAAAACCTAGTGTTGAAGCTACAAGAAAAGAAGATTTTGATGTAGAGCCTCCTCCAAAGATCTCATAGTTTCTCTTCAACAGTGCAGTGATTCCAAGCAAGAAAACAAACAAAAACTTTTCCTCCCCAAAATTCTCTTCGTGAATGAATTTGCAACATACTCTTCTAAATTAATTAAACTTACACATGTTGGCATAATTGAAAATATCTTCAACAACCAAATCTAATTTTGCATTTAATTTATATATTTAAAATATTAAATTAACTCCAAAATTTGAAACCAATTTCCCCAATTAAAACTTAATTCCAAATATATTACATTATTTGCTTTTATTTAATTTACACAACATAAAACTTAATTAATTAATTTTAATTATTTAATAATTAAATTCAACCCTTTTGGGATTAAATTTATTTAATTAAATAAATTAAATAAATTTAATTTAATTAAATTAAATTTTATTAATAAATTTAAATATAACTTTTGTCCACAATTTTAATTCTAATTTTAATTAATAACAACTTTTAAACAATGCAATTATTCTAAAAATAATAATTTAATGAACAAGCACCTTCTCGAATCAAATATCATTAAAACAAGGTAAACCATAACTCAACAAACAAGACTAACGACACACTAAGGCTAGGGCGTAGACTTGACACAAGTTACCCAGTTACTATCTCACGTTCAACTTAACCATTGGAGTGACACACTCAAACCTGTGAAACCAGGTAGAGTTGATGTCATATACCCGCAAACCTGAAAACTAAGTAAACAACATCCTCTAATATAAACAACATAAAATATACATCGTGAAGAGGAAATCATAGAATCATAGGGTGCTCGCAAGTGAGTGATGCGAGCTCATCCCCTTTACCAATACACTCATCAAGACTGACATTTACATCATACTCAATAATCTCATATAAAATCACATGTTATAACTACTAACATCATTACACCATTAAAGCATGTGAAGCAATCATCAAATAAACCACATCACACAATAATAGATTGCTGCTCAATAAGTAGCGATCAAAACACATATAACAAAGTGTGTCCAGTATCATAGTAGCTGCAACCAAACAAAGCATAAAGCAGTTTGAACAAGAAGAAAAATGGAGGGGTATTACATTCTCCCCCCCAAACACCAGGCTTACTCCTAGAAGCCTGCAAACAAGTAGGGATATAACTCCCTCACCCTAACTACATCCTCCCAGGTGGATGAAGCATCATCCCTGGGATCTTATTGAACTCTGACCTGATCAATATCTTGACCTCGAAGACTGAGCGTTCTGTGCTCCGTTACGGCCACGGGCTCCAAACCCAGCTACCTGTCCTCTACCTATAAATAATTTCAATAAAGGACATGAGTGACATTTGGATGATATGGCCGAAGAACTGAAACATGGAAAATGTCATGAATACCCACAAGACTGGGCAGAAAAGCAAGCTGATAAGCAACTGGACCAATCTTTTCGAGTATCTCAAAAGGTTCGACAAAGCGAGATGCCAACTTAGAACCCTTTCCATATCGGATTGGACTCTTTCACGGACGCACCCCCAAGAACACTCTATCACCGACAAAAAAATATCAATCCACTCTATGCACATTTGCATACTTATTTTTCCTATCCTGTGCTGCTACCAAGTTCTCTCTAATTCGATCCACCTGCTGGTCCATGTCTTACAACATCCTCGAGCCCAATAATACTTTGTCCTCTAGTCGATCCCAACTCAAGGGAGTATGAAAAGGGTGCTTGTACAAGGCCTGAAAATGTGCCATGCCAATGGAACTTTGGAAACTATTGTTATAAGAAAACTCTACTAAGTAGAGATAGTCCTCCCATCATGTTTGTTGGTCCATAACATACATGCGTAACATTTCTTCGAGGATCTAATTGACCCTCTCAGTCTGTCCATTTGTCTTTGGGTGATATGTTGAACTGAAGTTCAACTATGTCCTCATCGCATGCTATAATGATGCCCATAAAGCTGAGGTAAACACTGGTTCCCTATCAAAAATAATCCGACGCGGAATACTGTGCAACCTCACAATGTTCTCCATGAACACTCTAGCAACGGATGATGCATTATATGAAGAGTGCATAGATGAGAAGTGTGCTATCTTCGTCAACCTATCGATTTTCACCATAATAGCATCATGTCATCATGAGGAGTTGGGTAAACCAACAATGAAGTCTAATGAGATAATATCCTATTTTCACTCTAGTACAAGATTGTGGTTGTAGAAGCCCTGCTGGATGTTGGTGTTCAGCCTTCACCCGTTGACACTCCAAACATCTCACTACAAAATCTCCAATATCCCGTTTCATCCCTGGCCAAAAATACAACTGGCGTAGATCTATGTGCATCTTCTTTACCCCTGGATGGGCTGAATAGGGTGCACGATGTGCCTCAGTCAAAACAAAAGTACAAAAGTCACCTGCTGAAGGAACGTAAATATGCTCTGAATGCCTTAATAAACCATCTGCCTCAAGTGTATAACTTGTGAACCTACCCTCTAGAGGTTTTCCTACCTCAATCTCTAAAGCCACATCCTGATACCAACTATCCATTGGAAGAGCAGTAAGAATCCAACTCCGCAAATCCACTATAAGAGTCAACTAGGATATCTCGTGCCTACATCCACTGAGTGCATCAGCTATGACGTTCTCCTTTCCCTGAATATACTTCAATTCGAAGTCATATTCACAAAGAAAATCCATCCAATGCCTTTGTCTAGCGTTAAGGTTGAGCTATGTGAAAATGTACTGAAGGCTCCTGTGATCACTATGCAGCTCAAATCTATGCCCAAGAAGAAAGTGTCTCCATCTGGTCAATGCATGGACAACTACCACTAACTCAAGATCATGTGTGGGATAATTCAGTTCATGATCCTTAAGCTTCAGTGACTCATAATCTATAACTCGATCCTCCTGCATCAAGACTGCTCCCAATCCCTCCAAGGATGCGTCTGTACAAACACGAAATCTCTTATGGGATCAAGTATCGATAGTATCAGTGCATTGGTTAGCTTGTCCTTAAGAACCTGAAAAGCCATCTCACACTGCTCTGACCATCCAAACCTCTTTCTTTTCCTCTGAAGAGAAGTGATAGGATGTCGTATCTTGGAAAAGCTTTGAACAAACCTCCTGTAATATCCTACAAGCCCCATAAACCTATGGATCTCTACTACATTTGTGGGCATAGGACAATCTAGGATATCTTGGATCTTTGAAGGATCCACGTATATACCTTCTCCTGAGATCACATGACCAAGATACTTGATCTCAGTCTTCAAGAATTCACACTTCGACAAGTTGGCATAAAGCTCGTTTTTTCATAAATACTGTAGTACCTATCGTAAATACTCCTCATGTTCCTCTACTGTCCTGGAATATATCAAAATATCATCTAGGAACACAAGGAAAAACCTGTCTAAGTAAGTGCGGAATACTCCATTCATCAAACTCATGAACATAGAAGGCGCATTCGTCAACCCGAATGGTACCACAGTAAACTCGTAGTGACCATACCACATTTGAAACGACGTCTTATGGATATCTGAGTCAAAAATATGGAGCTGATGGTATCCCAACTTAAGGTCTATCTTCAAAAAGATGGTAGCACCCTTGACTTGGTCAAACAAGTCATCAATTCTTGGAAGTGGATAACAATTCTTGATCATCACTTTGTTCAACTCTCAGAAATCAATGCACAATTGAACTGAACCATCCTTCTTCACGAAGATAACCGGTGCTCCCCATGGAGAAACACTAGGATGGATGAATCCATTCTCTAACAAATCCTCTAGCTACAAGCAAAGCTCTTTCAACTCTTGAGTGGTCATACAATAGGGAGCTCGTGAAATAGGCTCCGATCCAGGTACTAAATCAATCTTAAAATATATATCTCTCCGCGGTGGCATCCCTAGAATATCATATGGAAAAACATCTGAGAACTCCTAAAGGATGGGATGACTATCAAGAGATACCTTCTCCTCTCCATCTCTTAATCCCAAGTCCTCAATTGTAACTACAAATAACTAACAACCATGCCGCACACATCTCCTCAATTGCATAGCTAAGATAATCCTCAAAGATATTGGTCTCTGTACTCCTATAATATCCACCTTACCACCAGATGCATTAATGCATCGAATCGACTTAAGTCGACAACAAATAACTCCTTGGTGAGCCTCTAACCAATCCATACCTATGAAAACATCATAGGATCCCAAAGGTATAACCTGAAGTTCCAAGGTAACAAGGAGTGGTCCAATCTCCAACCTACAGTAAGGTACTACAGAATGTGATGCAACTTTCGCACGAGAAACTAACTCGACCTGCCACTTATCATCTTGCCTTATGACCCCCAATCTGTAACATGACATTACACATGAAGAAAAAAGAAGTCTAAAGCTCTTGAATCAAATAGAATGGTAACAAGATTACCCAATAACATACCATAAGTCTCAACCATGATACCTTGGTGCTCTGCCCGATGGTTATCAACCACTACGAACACACGATGGCCTCTGCCAGCATCTCCCAATGTCGGCTCTAATGCCGCTAGTCTCTACGTGAATCCTAACGTGCCCTTGTTAGGACACATCTTAGTAATATGGCCCTGCTAACCACAAGAGAAGCAACCTATGCCTCTACCGTATCCATTGCCTCCAGCTGGTGCACTAGACTGTTGTGCATTGCCTCCAAAAGTAGATTGGATGCTTTGAGCAGGTTGCTCAGAGTTGAAATTCTTCATGCACCTCCAGTTTTTGTCACCCTATTTCTACTAGAAACCTTTTCGTTTCCCCTGAAATGCTTGCTGCTGACTGCCCTATGCTGATCCCTATTGTGTCTTAGGAGGCACAACTCCCTGTGTCTGTCCCCCTCGAGCACTAGTCCCAACTCCTGAACCACTACCAATAAGAACACATGTATGGCCTCCCAGTGCTATAGTCAAGTTCTCCACCACAAGTCATGCCTTCTCTAGAGCTATCTCCATATTCTTGGGCTCAAAGACCCATACACCACCACTAATACGAGTGTTTAAGCCCCTGATGAAATGTTGCACGAGCATCCCCTCATCATCTCTTATTCCTGCGAACTATTTAAGTTCGTAGAAACTTCTCTCATACTGATCCACAGTCAAGGCTAACCGTCAAAGGGCATGGAACTTATCACACCTGCTCTGATGTCATTGGTTAGAAAGAAAGCGGGCTTTGAACCACTCAAGGAAAATCTCCCAAGATACATAACTCATGTCAATGTGGGGCTTCTGCTCCTCAAGTCTCCACCAAGTGGCCGCAAATCCTCGCAAGTGTATAACATCACACCACGCTTTAGTATTGCTATCAAAAGGATGCATAGAAAAGCATTGATCCAAACCTATCATCCAAGTCTCAGCCTCTAAACCAGTACCTACTCGATCAAACCGAGGTAGTTGTGACTGAATCAAATCCCTCATATAGGAATGCTAACATCTTCGACTATGTTGTAGTTGTCCTCACCCCAAGTTTAACCTCTGGTACTGCCTGTCTTAGTCCTAAGAGTGCCAAAGCCTCCTCAAAATCTCTACGTGTAGCTTTGACCCCTAGAGGATCTAGCTATCCACCACCACCTCTTGGACCATTATGTGAGGCTTGTTGTTTCTCCTTCTTTGGTATAAGTGTAACATGATGTGGTGAGTCATGCTGACCCCCCTCATGACCGCCTACTCGGCCACGTCCTTATGCTCTCCCTCATCCACATCTAGGAGGCATACTCCTACACAGACATAAAAAGGTATTAGACAAGGTACACTAGGAAACCTATGCAACTAAGCTTAATGGGTACATCATAATCCTAGAGCACCTAGTTTTTAAACCTAGGCTCTGATACCATGTGCAATGCCCCGTCGTGCAACCCTAGAGGAAGTTTTAATTCACAATAAAAGTGTACTAATTTATTTTTTATTAAAGTGAATTAAACATACATGTTCATCTACAATTGATAACATCCCTAAGGCTATGTAATCGAGATTACTTAAACCCAAATAACATACATCATTTAAAAACCATTGCATTTATTTACTCATGTAGTAAGCATTAATTCAACATACATAAACAACATAAGATAAGAAGATAAACATCCATACCATAAATTCATTACTTGAACATCTGGTTACATCACTCATTCCCAGAATGAGGCAATAATACAAAAGTGTTATAATTACATAAATCCACCTTGTAAGAACAAGAGGGGTATAAAAATAACTTATTACAATTTTTAAATAAAACAATGCTTTAATTAAAAACAAGAACCGTGATTTTTCCAACTAGATGTCTCACCACCAAGTACTGAAGATAAAAGGGGGACCCAATGGTGTATGGTGCATGTTCCACCCAACCAAGTGGTACTCGAAGGCCCACTCCCCATGCTAGGAGATAGTAACAACGTAACATGGACAAAGATCTACTACCTCTAACCAAAGTTAGACTCATACTGACACATACTGACTCAACCAAACATATGCACAATAAAAGTCTATCACTAACATGGTCACATTGCTTCCAAACATAAAATTGATCAAGTATGACAAGGAATCCATACACATATCATAAAACCCAATGTTATCCTAGACATAGTGTCATCACACAATTAGTCATGAGATCTCCTCTAGTATTATTTATAGGCTCCAGAATTCTTGGTGACCTCTAACAAATCCCAACCCTCACGCTTACTCATGCGGAATCAACTACCTCTCGTGAGGACAAGATAATTGACCTTTCCATTCTAGGCTTTCCCACTCATCCCATGTCTAAACGGACCCTTGTGTCTATGAGTGAGGCTAAGTTATCTTGATTAATGTGAAGTGCATCCTAATCATCTAACTACATTACTTTAATCATCTCTTGATTAATTCACTTCTAAAGGTTACCTAGTTTACCTATTTGGCCTTCGATGCCTAACAAAAGTCACTCTTCTAATGGATAACACACTATACAAAACTAACCTCCAAGGGTAACTCAAGTGCTTGCAAACTAAACAACGCAATCCCTCCTATTCTAGGAGTCAACAATTAAGAATACTCACTCCAAACACTTGGAGGAAACAAATCACATATAACACTACCCAAGGGAAAAACGAATGGTTGACTTAACAAAGCAACAACCCACATCCTCTGGAAGACTTACAATTCAAACTCAAATAACCCCTTTTCCCAAATCATGAATACAAGGGAAAATAATAACAATAAGCAAAGGCAAGAAAATTACGCTATTTTTGGATATATATTAAATCCATTTCCTAAAACATTCACCTACAGGTGAAATGTGAAATTTTCCTGAAACATTCACCTACAAGTGAAATGTGATTTTTTTTCCAGAGAAATCCATAATTTATAGAAGTTTTAAGAACTAAATTCTTTTAAACCATTTTCTGGAATTCATAATAATAAAAGATTAAGAAAACAAAAAGGAACCTAAGTTATAACAAAAAATTCTCAAATCTTTTAGGTTTCTCCACCATAAATTTTCTACAGAGGTTTTTTGAAATAAATTTGTTTTCTACAGAGATTTAAATTTCTTATAACAATATAAATGTGTTTTTTTACCCATAAGTTTGATTTAATAATGAAACTAACAATTACCTAAAATGAAATTAAATTCTACAGAGGTTTTTACAATTTCCTTGAAGAAATTTCACAGGAATAGCAAAAGCTTCCAAAAACTTAATTAATTAATTTCTATTCTCAAACAACAATCTCTTTTCCTAAATGAATTTAAACAAGCAATTCTTTAATCACTACCATTTTAATTTAAACAAATCAAGAATAAGAAACCACAAAATAAAACATGGTGTTGAAGCTACCATTTTAATTTAAACAAGAAATCGCGGACAAACCTGAAGAAGCTTTTCCTCCCCAAAATTCTCTTTGTGAATGAATTTGCAACATACTCTTCTAAATTAATTAAACTTACACATGTTGGCATAATTGAAAATATCTTCAGCAACCAAATCTAATTTTGCATTTAATTTATATATTTAAAATATTAAATTAACTCCAAAATTTGAAACCAATTTCCCCAATTAAAACTTAATTCCAAATATATTACATTATTTTCTTTTATTTAATTTACACAACATAAAACTTAATTAATTAATTTTAATTATTTAATAATTAAATTGAACCCTTTTGGGATTAAATTTATTTAATTAAATTAAATTCTATTAATAAATTTAAATATAACTTTTATCCACAATTTTAATTAATAACAACTTTTAAACAATGCAATTATTCTAAAAAATAATTAATTTAATGAACAAGCACCTTCCTGAATCAAATATTATTAAAAAAAGGTAAACCATAACTCAACAAACAATACTAACGACACACTAAGGCTGGGGCATAGATTTGACACAAGTTAGCTAGCTACTATCTCCCATTCAACTTAACCATTGGATCGACACACTCAAACCTGTGAAACCAGGTGGAGTCGATGTCATGTACCTGCAAACATGAAAACCAAGTAAACAACATCATCTAATTAAACAACATAAAATACACACCGTGAAGAGGAAATCATGGAATCTCAGGGTACTCACAAGCGAGTGATGCGAACCCGTCCCCTTCACCAATACACTCATCAAGACTGACATTTACATCATACTCAATAATCTCATATAAAATCACATATTATAACTACTAATATCATTACACCATTAAAGCACGTGAAGCAATCATCAAATAAACCACATCACACAATAATAGATCACTGCTCAATAAGTAGCGATCAAAACACATATAACAAAGTGTGTCCAGTATCATAGTAGCTACAACCAAACAAAGTATAAAGTAGTCTGAACAAGAAGGAAAACGGAGGGGTATTACAAACATCCTCTAAGGCACGAGGCTAAGGCTACGTTTGATTTCCATAACATAAACATAAACACATCATAGCATATGATTAACTAATGAATTTAAAGCACATACATTCCAAACATTAAAATTGCATCACATAGATAAGATATAAATCAAGATACAAATATTACATTAATTCTCAAATAAGGTTTACAATACTCATTCCTAGAATGAGGTAGATCATGCATGTGTGTTACAAATTACATGAGACCTCCTTGAATACAACTGCGGAAAAATAAAAGTACAAGAGTTGTCTGTAATAATAATCAAAGCATGGAATAATAAGTTGGATTCCATGAGCTCTCCAACTGGAAGACCTCACCATCATGAACTGAAGAAAGGGGACCCAATGAAATAGGGTGCACATTTCTCCAAACCAAGTGGTACCCGAAGGCCCACCCCCCTACTAGGAGATAGTAACCAGGATTCCTAAACAAGACCTACTATCTCTAGACATAGGCTAACACATAACTGAACTCAACAAACACAAGCACAACACTAAAACATGGGTTACATTGCTTCCAGAGTTATAATAAATCAAGTATGCTAAAAAAACCATATACACAAACCCTTGTCATAGGAAGAGTTTCATCACACCAGCTCGACATGGGTTACCCAATGTGGATCTTCATAGGTTACCGACCACTATTAGTTAAACCCTGGCAACCTCAACTGATCCTTGAACCCCACTCACTCATGTGGGATCAAAATACGTTTCGAAAAGACAAGGTACATGACCTTCACCATTCCAAGCCTTCCCACTCATCCCAAGCCCAAACTAGCATTTGAGTCCATGAGTGAGGCTATCTTATCTTAATTAGTATGAACTACTACCCAATCCCATAGTTACTTTAATTATGTTTTCACTTGATTAACTACTACCGAAAGGTTACCCAATTTACCTCTTTAGGGCTTTGGCCCCTAACAGAAGCCACTCTTCTACTGACAACACATGGATCAACACCAACATCCTAGGGTAACATAGTGTACAAAATCAGATAAAATAATTCACTCCAAACATAGGAGGAAACACAAACAAAGTGCACTCCATACATAAGAGACAACAATTAACAAAATCCACTCCAAACAAAGGAGGCAACACATAACATTATCTACTCAAAACAAAGGAGGCAATGCATCCCCATTTGTGGTAACTAGGTGACTCACTGAAACCAAAAATCACACTACCCAAGGGAATAAAAATGGTCTGACAATAACATTACAACAACCCCCAAATCTAATGACTCTTTTGGAAGACTAATAATTGATTAACTAAGACTTTAACCCATTTCCCCCCCAAAACGTAACTAGAAGAAATCGGATACTAGAGGGAAATCAACACAAGAAATAGATCTATCATTTGGATTTCCTAAATCCACTTTCATTGAGTAAAAAAAAATAATAATATAATTTCCCAAATACACTAATTACATAAAACCCTTTTCACAGATAGAGAAGGAAAATCAATCTAACTACCACTTCAATTTCCTCAAATACTTTTATATAAAATTAAAATTCTTCTATTTAATACCTAACATTTTAAAAACCCTTGAATGGCGCATTTAATGCATGCACCCAATTAAAGCATTCCACTAGAATATATATATATATATATATTAAGTATATATACAATTATATATGCACGTATATATATATATATAATTATATATACACAAATATATATAATATTTAATTATTTATAACAAAACAACTTAAAATACCCAAACTAATATAAAATTATATTAATATATTTATATATATACATACACATACATAAATATATATACATAAATACATTTATGTATACAAATTTATATATATATATATATAATATTAAAATCCAAACTTAATATACACCAAATCGAAATCCTGAAACAAATAAAATCTTGTGAATAAAACTTGGTAGATGAAGCATATAATAGAATCAACATGTATTCGAAGTGTTTAAGGGAAGCATATTAATATTGGGGAGGGGTAAACTGTGGGAAACCATAGCCGAAGCCTCCCATCATCCATAGGGTGCAGCCACTATGTGAGGAGTTGTGGAGGGACTCCTCCACAATGCCGCTCCCATATGGGGGCGACGGTGGGGAGGCAACCCCTCCCCAACCCCCATATATTTACAATGAAACACAATCAAAACATAAAGCCTACAAAATTTAATATTCGCATGAGATTTAACAAAAGCAAAAACCTCCATTATACGGAAACAATTAATAGAGTTTTCAATACTAATTACTTTATAATATATATATATATATATATATATATATATATATATATATATATATTTATGTGCATGTATATAAATAAATATATATATATATATATATATAAGGAATTCAACACAATAGTTTTAATTGGGGAAATAACTTTTTCAAAATTCATTCTACATGAATCTTCTCAATAAAAAACATTTGAAAATCCAACATATAGGAAATACAGACGAATTTCTCAAATGAATCACAAAGGAATCTTTTAACTTTTCCCAGACAATGAATCTTAAGCGGACGAACAATAAAATTCTAACATATAATTTTACAATAAATTTCCCAAGAAGCTTTAATCCTACGGGAAAATTTTCTACAGGAAACTAAATTTCTTCTCAACAAAAATTTTATTTCCAGATCCCTAATTGAATTCTTCTAGGGTTATCTATGTTTAAAATAATTCCCAACTTAAAATTTGCAATGGTTTCCACGAAAGATTTCATTTCAATAGATAATTTCATTTTCAAAAATAATTTCACACACAATATTGTCAATTTTTAAACAAAACTCAAAGCTTTAAAACTTGCATAGACAATCTTTTCCAGAGAGTAATCTAAACTAAGAAGCTTTTCCAATATAAAACTAACAAAAAAATTAAAAGAAGAACCTCAAATCCAACACCTATGAAGATGAAAATTGAAGTAGTGCCTCCTCCTCAGATCCAAGTATTTTCTCCTAGATAAACAAAAGCTTCCTCCAAAATAATAAAAATCCCTAAACACAACTTTTCCTGAGAGTATTTTTTCAAAAATTCCAACAACATGCAATCACAGAACTCTTTTTTTTCTTTTCTAAAACCTCTTTCCCAACCAAATATCCTCTATTCATATTTCATGAAGAAGCTTCTCACTTCTTCGCGTTACAACCACAAATTTCTCCTCGTGAATAAATTTTTGCAACAACCCTTATAAATTTTCAAAACACATGTTGAAAACCCAAAATATCTTTTACAACCAAATTGCCCAAAATCCTCTAGATATTTTAAAATTAACACATTTAATAATTTCTAAAATATTTAACATTTCTAATTTAACTTAATTCAAATAATTTAATTAATTAATAAATAATATAATCCTAAGATTAGACTATTTACCAATTAAATTAAATTAATTAACATCTTCTAACTTTAAAACCAAATTAATTTAATAATCATCTTAAATATTTAAATCCTTTAAATTACCTTTTACAAACTTTGCAACATAATAATTTCAAAGAAAAATTAAACAACTTTTAACAAACAAAACTAACTAGACCTGACAAACATTATGACTAGGGTAATGGTTTGGCATAGGAATCCTAGCTATTATCTCCCAATCAACATTTCTATTGGGAAATGGACACACTCAAACATGTGAAACTAGGTGGAGTTGATGTCCTGTACCTACAAACCTGTAAACAAGGCATTTATAGAACATGCATATATACATCATAATAGAACACATTGTGAAGAGGGAATCATAGAATCAAAGGGCGCTCACAAGCGAGTGGTGCGATTCCATCCCATTCACCAATATAATATCACAACTGATGATTCTAACATAAATAATCTACTCATGTGCAAATAACAATATTAGTTCAAATAACCATTATGCTAATCAAAGGCATGTCAAAATGATAACATCAAAATAGAGAAACATCACATCATAACATAAAATCCACATCGCTCTATAATTAGCAATCAAATAATACTCAAGCATCATAGTATATCAAAGTCAACGTGCTAATATAAAACAAAGCAAAACTAGGTAGGACACTATTTGATACAAAGAGAAAAACAAAGGGGTGCTACAAAAAAGATATAAAAATAAATTATGCAATAAAAATTTATGGAAAAATATCCATGCCCTACATATCTACATTACAAATCTATATTTAGAAATATATAATTTTATCCTTCCTACAAGTAAAGTTATGCTATACTGAATAAACACCACTTTTTAAAAATATTGTTAACTATAAAAATTAATTTATTAAAAGTTACATACAAAAAATATCAAATTATTTCTTAAAATTCAAAATATATATTTATAATTTACAAAAAAAATCTCAAAAAAATAGTTCATGTCATCTTATAATTCTTAACTATTTAGTTGGTGTAGGTGTTAAAAAGTGAAAATTTGGTGAGAAATGTTGATTTCCTACCTTGGCCAAAAAGTGGGACTCATTATTATGGGATCACCTTGAGGTGGTGGTTAGAGGATAGATGTTTGATAAGTGTTGATGAGTTTTTTTTCACATTCACAACACATACAAAGTAATAGAGTACCTTATCTCTTGAAAGGAAATCTAACTTCAGAAACTTCAGAAAAATAATTGTTGTCACTTTGTGCCACCTAGTGGTACTTGCAAATTTTTACATCTCAATGGCACCTTGGTCTATTGGAAGGGACCCTTGTTGTGGAGGGGGAGTTTGAAAACCATGGTTTAGGGCTTCTTAGCCCTATGCTATGCCTAAAACCATAGGTATGAGTAAATCACTTGTGTCTTATTCTAATCTCGTGTTGACCGATAATCGAGACTACCCTCACTTAAGTTACAACCTCATGTCTTACATTCGTCTGTGTATCAAACCCTCCTTCCTAAGGTCATCGATCAAGCCCAAAGCCTAGAATAATTTTTCAATTTCCTAAGTCTTATTTCATCAAAAAATTGTTGGCTTACTGACCACTTTCCTTCCTACATTATATTTTATAGATGAAATACTCAACAAAACCAATAAAATATTGATAATTATCTCTTTTCTATTGGATTCCACAATTTCATAGAGGGTTTATTACTAAAGATTAAAGGTGGTAGTGGAACAATGAAAATGATGATGTGTGACATGTTGAGCATCTCTCACCACTACAAGACCCATAGAAAGACCCATGAGTACCATGTGCAATCTTTTGAGGCTTTTCACCATTGCACGGGTATATCAAGGGTAGAACCACTTGCTAGTTATAGAGTTGGGGATTTTTTCCACTTGGCACCTCTTCACATGCTCTCTTTTTTGTGGGTAGTCTTTTGGTGAGGGTATGAATTCTTGTCACATATCCTAGGTTGCATTTTTGTTTGAACGTGACTTGAGACTTTTCTATTGGATATGAATATTCAAGGCTTATTAACCTTTTGTCAATATTATTCAAACCCAGTCAATATGAATCAACTATTGATTGTATTTGATCTTCTTAAATCAAACAACCTAGATTCAAACCTCCACAATGGCTAGATGCACCATTTCGTGGGAATGTCTCCATTCATGGTTGAGTGACATCTTTAGCTGCCGAGATTAGATTTAATCACTATAAGATTTATCTTTCATAAAATTTCATGCCTATTCAATGCAAAAGTAGCACCCATACTCCTTAGTGTGTTGTAAAGACATTCCTTCTACTATGAGATCAAATTTCATGATGGGTTTTATGGGAGTTATCTACTCTACACTTACATAAAATTCAATATAGAGGCATGAAATTCACATCATGTTGGATGTTGTGGTTGTGTTTCTGATATGTGGTTGTCATTGATGTCAACACTATTAGCATTAAATTTTCTTAAGGTTGTATATGTCGAGGATATTGAGAAAATTGTAAAAAGTATAGTATAGGCAGCTATTGGTGTTGAGAAGGTCAGAATGTTGGAAAGCTCTATATGTTGAAGATATGAAGGTGCGCTTCAAAGGGTTTGTTTCTAAAGATTTCTAGTATCTTGTCTAAAAGTTTCAGAGGTTCGCATAAAGATTTGTGGAAGTTATGAAGATCTGTGTGCCTATAGTTACTCAATTTCTGTAGATGGCGTTCTTGGTTGAAGTGGATGAAATTATGGTAATTTCATGTGTTGCGCATGTACCTATGACATTAATGGATGAGTCTAGATTGTGTTATAACCTTGTTGTACATCTGCATTGATTGAAGTGTTCATGATCAAAGATTTTTCTGATGTGTGCTCAAGTATTCATGTTCTTGGCCGACATGATGATGTTAGCGTGTTGTGGATCCATAAGGATTAATATTTTATTTATTAGCATGTTTGGAGGTGTTTTATTGGGTCCTCAATATGCTATGACCGATTTTTGTTGGTGTGCATTGTAATTTATTCATGTATCAAGGCCAACAATTGTAATTACTCTTTATTTATGGCCGACTGAATAGTGGATGTAAATCCAGGTAGTGGATATATATATGAGATTGTTTTCCTCATTTAGGGGAAAGTGTTCAAGTGTACAAGTGATCTACATGTGTGAATAAAGGTCAGATCATTCAGAATAGACTGTGGAAGATTTTGAGCAGAGGGTGGAATATTTTGAAGAATTTTTTGTGCGCCTAATCGAAACTGTAATCAGGATTTTGTAGAAGCTAATTTCTTTGTTCAATTTCATCAGATGGATTTAATCTGATTACTGTATGTAAGGCAGTGAGCCTTCCCTTTGAGCAGTGTTCTCTAGGTAGTGCGCCTGAATGCAAGTGCATTCCTTTTTATTCTTCATTATACTTCTAATAGGGTATAATCTTGTGGACTAACATCCACTATGGTTTTTCCCCTAACAGGGTTTCCACGTATAAAATCTTGGTGTTCATGTGTCTTTGATGTGTATTTGATTTAATGCTTGCACTGTTGATTATTAGATATGTGATATAAGGTTGATTAATGTTGTATAAGTTTTATTTTGGTAACAAATGATTCACCCCCCTCTTAGTTGTCTATCCTTGTATTGCCAACAATTGGTATCAGAGCTATTTCCTTTAAAAGAATCTTAACAACTTGAGGTGATCTGAGATGGCATCATTCAAGAAGGATAGTCCTAGATTCGATGGTACTAACTACTCTCTATGGAAATTAAGGATGGAATTTCATTTGAAGTGAATTGGGGAACCTTTCTAGTAGATTACACAAAGTGCATATACCATTCCTCAAAATGGTCCTTCCTCTGAACATGAAATCAAGCAAGCAAAAATTAATACCAGGGTAGTAGAAACATTCGTGAGTGCTTTGACAGATTTAGAGATGATAAATGTGTTAGGATTGAAGATTGCATACCAGATTTGGAAAAATATGGAAACATTGTATGAAGGAGATGCACTAGTGAAAAGTGCTAAGCTACAAAGTCTAAAAGGAAAATGGGAGAGCTTGAAGATGGGTGAAGATGAAAACATATTTTCCTTCTCGAAAAAGATAAATAAATTAGTGATGAATATTAGATGTGTTAGTGGAACTTTGGATGATGATGAAATAGTGGCTAAGATACTTAGATCTATGCCCCCTTCCTATAAGACAAAATCTCATGCTATTGATGAACTCAGGATAGTGACAAATATTACAAAAGATATGCTAATTGAAAAACTTGTTGCATTTGAATTGATTGAATTCAGTGAGTCTGCTACTTAGTCTAAATTTTCTTTCAAGACTACTATATCCAGGAAAAACAAGTAGGGATATGATTCAAGAGAAAGTTCCAAGAGAAGATTCAGGTATGAAGATGAGATGAAGTGGATTGAAGATGAAGAAAAGGAATTGGAAGAACTGGAAGCATTGATTATGAAAAGAGAATCAAGAGGTCATGGTAAGTACAAAGGAAATTTACCTATTAAATTTTTTTATTTTAGTAAAATAGGTCATTTTGCTTCTAGATGTCTCGAAATAGTTTCAAAGTACAAACCTGAGAACACTAGATTTCAAAGAAAGTGCTATTATTTTGAAGGTGTAACTGATGAAGAATCTGATAAAGGAACTAGAAATGAAGATGAATGGGTATTTATTTCTATCAAATAAAATGGTCAGGTGTCCACCGAATCTGCTAGTAATGTGAATGTTGAGAAAGCTCTTGCAGCCAAAATTGAAGAAAAAGATGAGTGGGTGACAACAGATGCTCACATCATATGATTAGTGAAAAAAGAAAGTTTGTAAACGTAGAAAACTATGATGGTGGTGTTATGAGATTCAGAGACAATACTTCTACTGTGATTCATGGTAGAGGCACTATTTCTTTTGGTGGTAAGCACAATACTAAAGATGTTCTTTACGTAGAAGGCTTAAATCATAACTTGTTGAGTGTTGGAAAAATGGTAGGCAAAGGTTACGATCTGCAATTCAAGAATGATAAGTTCAAAATAATGAGAAGTTCAGGAAATGTGATTTCTTCAAGAACAAAGACAAATGGTAATATCTTTCATTTGAGTGTTTCTAGTGAAATTTGTTTGATTGCTCAAATTGATGTAAGTTGGTTATGGCATAGGAGGTTGTTTTATGTGAACTTTGATAACATTGTGAAGATAAGCTCTACTGAAGAAGTTAGAGATCTGCGTAAGTTATTGAAGCCTACTAACACTATGTGTAAGGAATGTCAGATGGGAAAGCAAACAAAAATTATTTTTGGAGAAAATAGTATAGCTCTAATGGAGTATTGGATTTGATACATATTGATCTATGTGGTCCTTCTAGAATCAGAATCCTACAAGGCGAAAGGTATTTTATGTTGCTCGTTGATGATTTTTCTAGAATGATATGGGTTGCTTTCTTAGGAGAAAAAAATGAAGCATTAAAAAAGTTCAAAATTTTTAAAGCTATGGCAAAGAATGAGACAGGTCAAATGATCAAATGTCTAAGGTCAGATAGAGGTGGTGAATTTACTACACAAGAATTCAATTATTTTTGTGAAGAGCATGGAATCCAAAGACAACTATCTACTCCCTGGACCCCTCAACAAAATGGAGTTGTTGAAAGAAAGAACAAAACCGTTCTAGACACTGCTAGAACCATGATGCTGGAAGCAAATGTTCCTCATTTCTACTGGAGAGAAGTTGGGAGTTGTTGAAAGAAAGAACATAACCGTTCTAGACACTGCTAGAACCATGATGTTGGGAGAAAATGTTCCTTATTTATACTGGAGAGAAGTTGTAAGTACTACTGTGTACACCATTATTAGGGTGAATGTCAATAGTAATTCTAGTAAGACACCTTTTGAGCTATGGTTTGGTTATAAGCCTACTGCCAAGTATTTCAAAAAACTTGGAATCAAATGCTACATCAAGAGAGACGATGATATAGCTAAGTTTGATGATAGAAGTTATGAAGGAATCTTCTTAGGATAATATACTAAAAGCAAAGCTTACCAGTGCTTTAATAAATTTTTGAAGAAAATGGTTGAAAGTGCAAATGTCAAGGTTGATGAAGATATTGGTAAATCATCCAGATCTAGTGATTATGATTCGGATGATCAAAATGATAATACTAACAATGATGTTCAGGCACAAAATCAGCTTCAAATTATTCTGGTGAACTAAGGGAATCAAGAAGAAGTTAGTAGAAGTGCAAAAGAAATAACACAAGAACAAGAGTTAAGAGAAAATATCAAAACTCCTAAGTATGTAAGGAGAAATCATTCTGATAGTCAGATCATAGGAGACAAGAGAAACGATGTGCATACTAGAATAAGAATTATGGAAGAGTATTGCCTAATTTCTAAAGCTAGACCTAGAAATATAAGTGAAGCATGCAAATATGAACATTGGATGGAAGCCATGAAAGAAGAACTATTATAGATACATAAAAATGATACATGGGATGTTGTTCCTAGACCTCAAAACAAAAATTTGATAGGAACCAAGTGGGTGTTTTGGAATAAGCTGAAAGAACAAGGTGATATGGTTAAAAACAAATAAATATTGGTTTGCAAAGGATACTCATAGATTGAAGGTATTGATGTTGAAGAAAATTTTAATCATGTTGCTAGAATTGAAGTTGTAAGATTATTTCTTGCTTATGCTACTTTCAAGAATTACAAATTTTATCAGATGGATGTAAAGTCAACATTTCTGAATGGTGAATTAGAAGAAGAGGTTTATGTTGAACAACCAAATGGCTTTTAGTTGACTGATGAAAATGACATGGTATACCAATTGAAGAAATCTCATAGAGCTTGGTATGCTAGATTGGATAAATAATTGTTGAAATTTGGATTCAATAAAGGTACTGTTGAAAACAATCTGTATTTGAAGTTGGATTAGACCAAAGAACTGATCATTGAAGTCTTTGTTGATGATATTATTTTTGAAGGTGATGATGATTTGTGTATGAATTTTTCCAATGAAATGAAAAGTGAATTTGAAATGTCAATGATAGGAGAGTTGAATTATTTTTAGGATTGCAAATCACTTAGTTAGATGATGGAATCATTATATCTTAGTCTAATTATGTGAAAGAGTTATTGAACAAGTTTGACATGGAAGATTTAAAACTAGTTGGTACACCTATGGTGACCAGATGCAAACTTACGCAAAAAGATGATTCTTCTAAAGAAAATCAGAAAAGATACATGTCAATGATTGGTGGATTACTCTATTTGACTCAGAACAGGCCAAATATAATGAATGTTGTGTGCATGGTTACTAGATTTCAATCTAATCCTAAAGATTCCAATGTGATTGTTGTGAAAACAATATTCAGATATCTGAAAGGGACAGTTGATCCTGGTCTTTGGTATGCTAAGGATGATGATCTTACTCTAAGTGCTTTTATTGATGTTGATTGGGCAGGAGATGTAGATGACCAGAAGAGCACTAGTGGTGGTGCATTCTTCTTAGGTAAGAAGTTGGTATCTTGGTTAAGCAAAAAGAAGAACTCAGTTTCATTATCTAATATTGACGTAGAGTACATTTCTGCTACAAACAATTGTACCCAAGTATTATGGATGAAGCAAATGTTAAGAGATGTTAGAATTGAATATGAAGAATCCATTGCCATATTCTCTTAAAATTCAAGTGTCATTAACATTTCCAAGAATCTAGTGTTGCATTCAAAGAAAAAGCATATATCCATCAAGTATCACTTCTTGAGAGACAAAGTAAGTGACAAAGAAGTTAGATTGGAGTACATACCTACCAAAGAGAAAATTGCATATATCTTTATCAATTTGTTGCCTAAGGATACTTTTGAGTACCTCAGAGGAAAGTTAGGGGTGATTTCACCTCCTGATAGGAACTAAGATGCAGGTAATTGCATCAGTCCGTGAATTCATAGGCATATCATATTCTAGATTAATGTTGTGGTGGATACTACTCAGGGGGAGTATTCAAATAATTCAAATGTGTGATTAGAGCATGTGTGCCTTTTCCATTAATGTCAAAGGGGGAGAGAAAAAATGCGAAAAATGTGGGAAAGAAGAGCAATGAAGGAAACATGAAAGAGTGCACAATATGAGGGGGAGATTGTTGAAGAAGAGTTAGTTGGGTTGATGGTATTAATTTTCACATCATGTGTTACCATCAATGCCAAAGGGGGAGATTGTTGGATGTTGTGGTTGTGTTGTTGATATGTGGTTGTCATTGATGTCAACACTATTAGAATTAAATCTTCTTAAGGCTATATATGTCGAGGATATTGAGAAAATTGTAAAAATGTAGTACAGGTGAGAAGTGGTGCTAAGAAGTTCAAAATTTTGGAAAGCTCTATATGTTGAAGATCTGAAGGTTGATTTCAAAGGGTTTGTTACTAAACCTTTCTAGTATGTTTTTCAAAAGTTTCAAAGGTTTTCATAAAGATTTGTGGAAGTTATGAAGATCTATGTGCCTACAATTACTCAGTTTCTGTAGATGGTGTTCTTGGTTGAAGCGGATGAAATTTTGGTAATTTCATGTGTTGCACATGTACTTGTGATATTCATGGATGAGTATAGATTGTGCTCTATCCTTTTTGTACGTCTGCATTGATTGAAGTGTTCGTGATCAAATATTTTTCTGATGTGTGCCCAAGTTTTCATGTTCTTGGTCGACATGATGATGTTAGCGTGTTGTGGATCCATAAGGATTAATATGCTATGACCGATTTTTGTTGGTGTGCATTGTAATTTACTCATGTATCAAGGTTGACAGTTGTAATTTATTCTTTATTTGTGGCCGACTAAATAGTGGATGCAAATTTGTGTAGTGGATATATATGAGATTGTTTTCCTCATTTAGGGAAAAGTGCTCAAGTGTGCAAGTGATGCACATGTGTGAATAAAGGTCAAATCATTTATAGCAGAGTGTGGAAGAGTTTGAGCAGAGGGTGGAATATTTTGAATAAGTTTCTATGTGCCTAACCAAAACTATAATTAGGCTTTTGTAGAAGCTAATTTCTTAGTTCAACTTCATCAAATGGATTTAATCTTATTATTGTATGTAAGGTAGTGAGCCTTCCCTTTGAGAAGTTTGCTTTAGGTAGTGCACCTAAATGCAAGTGCATTCCTTTTTATTCTTCATTATACTTCTAATGGGGTATAATCTTGTGGACTAACATCCACCATGGTTTTTTCCCTAACAAGGTTTCCACTTATAAAATCTTGGTGTTCATGTGTCTTTGATGTGTTGTTGATTTAATCCTTGCACTGCTAATTATCAGACCTATGATGTAAGGTTGAGTAATGTTGTATAAGTTTGATTTTGGTAACAACTAATTCACCCCGCCCTCTTACTTGTCTATCCTTTTATTTCCAACACATCAATGCCATTCTGGCACATCTTTAATAGGGGTTTCGATACCCAACTCTTCTACCCATGATTTGATCATATTTCTACTAATTGCTAATCTTGGTAGGGTTAGGGTTTGGTCTGAAGTCATCTAAGTTATGCCTAATCTCTATAAAGGACATAATTTTATTGGTTCTAAGGGTTCTTCCTCTGGCTCAGGTGGTAATTTTTTGTTGCAAACACTACATCCTTGCATCCAACTATTGTAATTTTGGCTTCCATGCCTTTATGTTAATGAAATTGGCCCATATCACCTCTTCTTTTTTGTCATATATTGTGTATTCTTCTACCTTCATGTTCAAAGTTCCTTGTGATGTTTCATTCATGTATGAGTGTGTTTTCTATGTTTTGGTTGTTGTTTTTTGAAAATATTTCTCTGTAGTATCTAACAATCCCTAACCTTCATAATGTTCCTTGGAATTTCACAAAGTAAAGACCTATATATACCTCTTGGCCTCTTTTATCCATATCTTGTGTTGTTCTAAAATAGGAAGAACTACATTTCTATCTTGGTGTATTTTCTCCCATTTCCCTTTAATGCATTCCTTCTATCCCTTTTTCCTTGAGAGTTGATAAAGGAGGGTAATGGTAGGATTTTATGTGTTGGGTTGGACCCAAAACATTGCACTTGGATTAGAAGAAGAAATTGACCTTCTGTAGAGATATAACCTCAACTAAAAGATCCCACACCTTGAGGTTATTTCCATTATGTCATTGGAATACTATACATATGTTCAATAAGGTGCAATTTCTAGTGACAATAGTTTTTGGCACACTCGATGGGACCATTCAAATTTGATAAAATTCATTTAATTTTGTTGAGGGAGTGGTGCTACTAAAAAAATCCATCCATAAAGAGGAACCCAATAAAGTACCCGATGACTCTACATTCAAAGGAGGACATTACAATTAAACTGGTGATCCTATTGTAACCCATTAATCTTGGTTATAGATCAAACTTACAAATTTTATGCCAAGAATTCAAACTAGAGAATCTTCTAGAGGTAATTTTGAACACATTGAGCTAGCATTTTTTACTTCTAAATAAAAAAATAGACATTCTTTATCACCTATAAGGGGAGGTAGGAGTCCTACAAGTCCATCCCCTAGAGCTTAATCCACACCACCTATGGGTAGATTATTCAAGGCTAGAACATATTTTTCTCATACAAAAAAAACATTATTTCACATGGATGCCCCTAGAAATTAACCATTTTTCACTTTTAATGATGGTAGCCCTCTTGTGTTAGCCAAAAGAGATGACATACTAGAAAATGCTTTGAAAAGTATTCCTAATTTCACTGGTGAGACATCTACCACTCCAATAGAGAATAGTAAATATGTGGCCAATATATGCTTTGTGCATAATATTACAGAAGATAATATGGTTGTTAGACTACTAGGAATGTCCTTAAAAGGAAAAGCATTGCAACAGTACAATTTTTTCCAGCCTAACTACATTCACAACTTGGATGAGTTAGGTGAAAAATTATGTGAAAAATTAGAAGACAAGAGTGATCACTTTTCTTTGGTGGAACAATTGACAACAATCAAAAGGGCACCCCATGAATTCATGTGAGATTTTAGGTTCATATTTAAGAAGACGGGATATAATCCCTACCTTGGTGAAGCCTTCTCCAAATCATGCCTTCCTCTACTATTTAAGGTATTTTTAATAGTGATGTGGGTGTCATGATTTAGTCCGTGGGTGGGGTTACTCTACCAAATGAATATGAAATTTCTATCAGGGTAGATAATTATCTAATACAAGTTGGGAAAGGTTTCCAATGCCTCTATTCCTGGATTTTATTTCATAACAACCCACATTAGCCCCTATTCCAATTGCATCTACCAATCAACCATCTATTTTTGTTGCACCTAAAAATGAATTACATTAGGTTAATACCCTATGATTTTTTTTTGGAAATGATTTAGTGATAATTAAGAGGAAACAAGCTCAAAATAGAAAACCTTACCAACATTAGAATCAAAATTATCAGCAAAATAGATAGTTGTATCTTGGGAAAGATCAATGGAATCATGCTAAACCCTTAAATAGTGTAAATCTAGCTACTACTAGCACTTAAAAGGATCTTATTCCAATTCAAAATAACTTAGCCTAAGAGAATGATTCATGTTACTCATTTAATTAGCAACATGACTAGAATACATGTCAAAATGGAGAGTTTGTGCAAACTCTAATGCTTCAAAATGAAACCCTAGTTCTAGAGAAATAATTTGATGCAAATCAAGCAACTAATAATAGGAAATATCACATACTAGGAGACACCATGTTGGTCAAATGACACCATGATAATTTGTGTGGTATTAATTAAGTAGCCACTAATGTAGTTGCATAAAATACAAGATCAAAGAGATGAGTAGTGGATAATGGTACATCGTCCACCATTGGGAAAGTTTCAAATTACCAACCTTTTCAAGCCAGTATAGGTTTTGATACCATTGGTAGAAAAACTATGCTAAAAACACATCAGCCTATTGATAGGGGTAATAAAACCTTGGAGAAACCTCAAAGTGGCCTAGCTACAAGGATTGATCTTTATTTTCCAAAGGTTTCTTCCAAGACCAATCAACTTCCCTTAAACATAGTTGATCAAATGAAGAAGGCTAACCTAAATGTCACCATGTCAAAATCTATATCCATTCCATCTCAGATGGATCTACTACAACAAGATCTAAAGGAGAATAATCAACCAAATGATGTATTAGAAAAGGAACCAATCACTCCATCAATCTATCTAATGTAATCTAGAGAAGAGAGGAATCAAAGAGAAATCAATAAGCCACCTCCTTTATATTTATCTTTAATTATTGGGAATCATATAGTACATAATTGCATGATTGGTTTGGGATCTAGTAGCTTTGTTATTCCAAAGAAGATAATTGATATCCTTGGCATAAAATATGAGTTTGTGGATTGGGGAATTGTAGAACTGGATGGTACTACTATCAAGACATAGGGGGTTATTAAAGATTTAAAATTGACCTTGCATGCATTCCCTAAATGTATAGTGTTGCAATATATTTCAATCATTGACCTACTTACCTTTCTTTCCATATGCCTATCTAGAGGATTCATTGCCAAGATAGGTGGATACCTATATTTTGATTGGTCTCATATGTTATTTAGGACTAGATACAACATGAAGGTGAATATCACTGTTGAAACCATTATAAAGCATCATATTGAACCTTTGATGAGGGTGCAACCCGAGACACAGAAAATCACACAGAAAACTAACAAATCTTATTATTTTCAAAGTATGAAATTCCTACATGCAGAGGATCTCAAATCCTCGAGTTTTGCAATACATGCAAATTATAGAAAGAAACTACAGAAATTCCCCTATTCGCAGCATGCGATCTTCTTTCCCCAAAAACTGCCTAAAAGAAACAGTAACTCGCCCATAAATAGCCCGTTTCTTTGTTTGGAGCCAAAAACGGGATTCAAATTATGCACCAACTTTCGGAAGCCCTAACTCAAGATCTAACCGTCAGATCTTCAATGATAATACCTTTTCGGAAAGCTCTCGCGAAGATCTCTTGCCGAAAAGTGGGGCCTAAAGGCTAACCACTTTCGTATTCCGCCAATTTTTCAGGCCCATCCGGAGCCTCTAAGTACCTCAAAATTAGCTCCGAAGATTTCATAAGGCAAAAAGCAGAAATTGAAACTTGAATAACTTTTGAACCGGAAATGCTCTTGATCTGATTCTTTCACCAAAGTGTTTATTATTATGTCCTGAAGCTTCCCTTAAATTTTTGTCTCCTCACGCCTTCAAATTCATACCTGCTAAAAATAGCAGTCGAGCAGAAAAAGCAGAAAAGCAGTTCTACAAGTTGGGAATTCTTCTTCGATGAAAAGGGTATCCAGAAATGCAAAAACATCTACAAAAAAATCTAAATGAAAGTAAATATATTTTTGGGTGATGTAGGATTGCCCTTACACCACTGGATGCTCCTGCATCAGTATTATATTACATATTTCAATCAAAAGATCCCAATATAAGGAAAATATATTACCTTACACCACTGGATGCTCCTGCATCAGACACCCAGGGTAATTTGAAAAAGTGACTCCGTCACTTCTCAGATGGTTGAGGAAAACCCAAACGGTCAACCTCTGCCTTGGACAACCAGGATGAATCTTCCACAGGCCTTCCTTTCCACTTCACCAGATATTCTTCATATTGCCTATTTCTGGTACTCCTTCCTACATGGCTATCCAAGATTTCTTCAATCTCCTCCTTTTCTGAAGTAGGTGCTGGAATACCGCACTGTTCCATTGCTGGTACTTCCTCTGTGCCACCCTCATGATATTCTATCAAATCTGCAATGTTGAACACAGGGGAAATGTTGAATCCATCCGGCAACTCTACCTCATATGCGTTCCCTGAATCATGCCTCTTCAAAATTTTACAGGGACCGAACTTCTTCATCTTCAATTTGTTATAGGTTCCTACTGGAAACCTTTCTTTCCTCAAGTGGACCATCACTTCATCACCAATATGAAACTCCTTATACCTCCTCTTTTGATCTGCCTTAGCCTTATACTGCATATTCATCTTGTTAATGTGTTCTTTTACCTTCTCATGCATATTCTTGATGTGTTCTGCAAAGTCTTCAGCTTCAGCACTTGTCTTCTTCTCTTGGTCCATCTTCCTCAATTCTGGAGCAGTCCTAGGACTACTTCCATACACAATCTGGAACAGTGATCTACCAGTGCTTCTATTGACAGAATTGTTGTAAGCGAATTCTGCCTGGGGTAAGATCAAATCCCATCCCTTTGGTTTATCTCCTACCAAGCATCTCAGTAGGTTACCCAAACTCCCGTTCACAACTTCAGTCTGCCCATCAATCTGGGGATGGTGTGCAGAACTAAACTTCAACTCTATTTTCAACTTCTTCCAAAAGGTCCTCCAAAAGTATCCAACAAATTTTGTGTCACGATCTGAGACTATACTCTTTGGCAAACCATGTAGCCTCACCACCTCTTTGAAGAACAAGTCAGCAATGTGGACTGCATCATGGGTCTTCTGGCATGGGATGAAATGTGCCATCTTCAAAACCTATCAACTACCACAAATACTGAATCATTCCCTCTCTGTGTCCTTGGCAAACCAAGAACAAAGTCCATACTTATATCCTCCCACGACCTCTCTGGTACAGGTAAGGGCTGATACAACCCTGTATTCTGACTCACTCCTTTAGCCATTTGACATACCCTACAACTCTGCACAAACTTCTTCACATCTTGTGATAACTGAGGCCAATAATAATGCTCACTGATAATGGAAATGGTCTTATCCCGACCAAAATGTCCTGCCATTCCTCCACTGTGCTTCTCCTTTATCAGATTCTCCCTCATGGAACTCCTTGGAATACATAATTGACTTCCCTTAAACAACATGCCTTCTTGAATTAGGAAATCCAACCACTTTGTCCTGTCAACTGTAACAGGTTCCTTGCAAGCTTTCCAAGCCTCTGCAAAATCAGGATCATTCGGGTACAATGTCTTGAGTTCACTGAACCCAACCACCTCAATCTGCATTTCTATCAACAATGTATGCCTCCTACTTAAGGCATCTGCAACCCTATTTGACTTCCCACTCCTATGCTTTAAAACAAATGTATAACTCTGCAAAAATTCTACCCATTTCATATGCCTCTGATTTAATTTTCCTACTACTCAGGTACTGCAATGCTTGATGATCAGTATACATAACAAATTCCTTCGGCAACAAATAATGCCTCCATTTCTTTAATGCTTGAACTATTGCATAAAATTCTTGGTCATATACAGAGTACTTTCTCTTTGCATCATTTAACTTTTCACTGAAATAGGCAATGGGCTTACCTTCCTGGCTTAACACTGCTCCAATGGCACAACCACTGGCATCACAATCCACTTGAAACACCTTATTGAAATCCGGGAGAGCCAAAACAGGTTGTTCTGTCACCTTCTGCTTCAATAGATCAAAACTCCTTGCTGCTCCAGTGCTCCACTTGAACTCTTTTCTATCCCCTCTCATTGTTTCAGTTAGGGGTGCACAAATACTACTGAAGTTTCTAATAAACTTTCTGTAAAAACTGGCCAAACCATGGAAAGACCTCACCTCAGTAGTAGTTCTTGGGGTAGGCCATTCCAGAATAGCCTTCACCTTCTCTGGGTCCATCTTGAGACCTTCTGTCGAGACAACAAACCCCAAGTACACTAACTCCTTCTTCACAAAACTACACTTCTTCAGATTAATCAGCAATTTCTCTTCTCTTAACTTCTCAAAGACTCTACCAATATGCATTATATGCTCATCCAGTGACTTACTGAATATCAAAATATCATCTAAATACACAATAACAAAGCTTCCTAGGAACTCTTTCAGTACCTCGTTCATGAGCCGCATGAATGTGCTCGGTGCATTGGTTAGCCCAAAAGGCATGACTAACCACTCGTACAGGCCCTCTTTGGTCTTGAAGGCGGTCTTCCATTCATCTCCCTCTCGAATCCGAATCTGGTGATATCCACTCTTCAGATCAATCTTTGTGAAGTACTGAGCTCCACTCAAACAGTCCATCAGGTCATCCATCCTTGGCAGGGGAAATCTATACTTGATTGTTATCTTGTTTATGGCCCGAGAGTCTGTACACATCCTCCACTCCCCATCCTTCTTTGGTGCTAGTACTGCAGGTACTGCACATGGACTCAAACTCTCTCGAATCAAACCCTTTCTCAACAACTCCTCAACTTGTCTGTTTAACTCCTCATTTTCTGCAGGAGTCATTCTATGAGCTGCCTTATTCGGCAAACTGGCTCCTGGGATCAAGTCAATCTGATGACTGATCTTCCTCATTGGTGGTAAACCCTCAGGTACATTATCAGAAACAATATCCTGAAACTCATTCAATAACCCAGAAACTTCTACTGGAACCTTCTCACTACCCTCCTTATCCATTTTAGGAATCAATGCATAACACACACGCTCATGTTTCATGCCTTCTAAAAATTTCCTTCCATCGACATAACAAATTCTAGCACTACTGCATACCTTTTCTTCGGCCTTCTTCAGGGGTTTCAACTTATGGCGGACTCCACCCTTCATCAGGGAATAAGTGTTTGCATGGCCATCATGTACAGCTCGCCTGTCAAACTGCCACGGCCTCCCCAACAACATGTGACATGCATCCATGGGGATGATATCACAGAGTACCTCATCACGATAGCTTCCGATCTTGAACTTCACCAGGCACTGCTCATTGACTAGAACTTTGTGGTCTTTCTGCAACCAGGCAATCCGATATGGATGTGGATGCCTTTCCCTCTTCAGCTTCAACTTTGTAACCATTTCTTCTGACACTAGATTATCAGTGCTCCCACCATCAATAATGACATCACAACATTTGTCTTCACACTTGCACCTTGTGCGAAACAAATTCTTCCTCTGTTCTGGCTCCTTCTCTTCAGTCACCAAGGCTCTTCTAACCACTAGGGCTTCTCCCCTTTCAGCATCATCTGAATGCTCAGATTGAGCCTCCTCATCTACATGCGCAACTCTTGCACGACCTTCTGGCCTTTTGTCTGTCCTTCCTTGGTATTGTGGACATTCATAGGCTCGATGCCCTTCTTCACCACATCGGAAACAAGTTCCTCTGAAACCACCTCTTCCAGGTCCTTGCCCAAATCTTCCTCGTCCTCTACCTCTTTGATCACCACCATTCTGATCACGTGGGCGGTAGAAGTTATCATTCCTCTGGCTTCGACTGGTACCCACATCTTCATTTTTCTTCTCATCCTCATTTCGGCTTCCAAAAGATCTTCCGCTACCCCTTCCGCTTTGACCTCCTCGTCCTTTTTGCTTGCTTCAAATCTCTTGTTCAGCTTCTCTTCAACTCTCAGCGAAAATTGGTAAGCATCCTCAATGGTGGCCATTCTGACCAGGCTTAACTCCTCTTGAATGCTCGGCCGTAACCCATTAAGATAACGGGCTACCTTCTCCTTGTTGGCCTCTGCATGTCCCGTTCTGATGATCATCTTGTGAAAATCTTCTGTGTATTCTTTCACAGATCTACTTCCTTGCTTCAACCCTTGCAATTTCTTCAATAGATCTAACTCATAGTCCATTGGCATGAACTGCTTCTTCAGTTTCTCCACCATGCGATCCCATCTGGTGATCTTTCCCTTTTCTCTCTTATTTCTTTCTAGTTGGACCTCTTTCCACCAGATACTGGCGTGGCCCTTTAGCTTCGTTTTTGCAAACTTAACCCGATCTGGGTCCTCTACTTCTTCATACTCGAAATACTCTTCCAACTCATTGATCCAATCAATCAACTCTTCCGGGTCTAGACTTCCAGAAAAACTGGGAACTTCTACTCTAGGTCTTTTTCCAATCTTCGAAATGGCCCTTATCAGCCGCATTTGATCTTGATCAATAGCTTCTTCTTCCTCTTCTACATTTGAATCTTCCACCTCTTCTTCATCCTCACTTTCTTCTCCCCTTCTCGGGTTTACCCCTCTTCTTAACTCTCTTTGTAATGCATTTATTTGTCTCTGGAGGGCTCTGAAACCCTCGGCCGCTAATGGATCTCTTCCACCAGCATTTCTGGCACCACCTCGCCTACCACACGCCACTCTTGGAGGCATCTTGAATATCTTGAACCCACAACCACAGTCCTAGTGTGAACTACCTCACGATCGACGATCTGTCCACACGCTCAAGAAAACCCGCTTTGATACCTCTTGATGAGGGTGCAACCCGAGACACAGAAAATCACACAGAAAACTAATAGATCTTATTATTTTCAAAGTATGAAATTCCTACATGCAGAGGATCTCAAATCCTTGAGTTTTGCAATACATGCAAATTACAGAAAGAAACTACAGAAATTCCCCTATTCGCAGCATGCGATCTTCTTTCCCCAAAAACTACCTAAAAGAAACAGTAACTCGCCCATAAATAGCCCGTTTCTTTGTTTGGAGCCAAAAATGGGATTCAAATTATGCACCAACTTTCGGAAGCCCTAACTCAAGATCTAACTGTCAGATCTTCAATGATAATACCTTTTCGGAAAGCTCTCGCGAAGATCTCTTGCCGGAAAGTGGGGCCTAAAGGCTAACCACTTTCGTATTCCGCCAATTTTTCAGGCCCATCCGGAGCCTCTAAGTACCTCAAAATTAGCTCCGAAGATTTCATAAGGCAAAAAGCAGAAATTGAAACTTGAATAACTTTTGAACCGGAAATGCTCTTGATCTGATTCTTTCACCAAAGTGTTTATTATTATGTCCTGAAGCTTCCCTTAAATTTTTGTCTCCTCACGCCTTCAAATTCATACCTGCTAAAAATAGCAGTCGAGCAGAAAAAGCAGAAAAGCAGTTCTGAAGGTTGGGAATTCTTCTTCGACGAAAAGGGTATCTAGAAATGCAAAAACATCTACAAAAAAATCTAAATGAAAGTAAATATATTTTTGGGTGATGTAGGATTGCCCTTACACCACTGGATGCTCCTGCATCAACCTTACACTCTAAGCCCTATACACATTAATTTCATATTGTATGATCAAGAGAATGTGTGTATTGTTCACGAGCCTGCTACTGTTGTGGAGAAGGTTCTTGATTGTTTGTTAGATGAATGGGGTAGTGTATTTCAATTTGGGACACGCCATAGCTAAAATATAGGAGATCGGTCCTGACACCTAATGTATCCATGAAAAGGACACTCATATCCTCAATCTCATAAAAAAATCAAGAAGATTTGGGGGGATTATGGTAGCTATTTTTAATTGTTTGAGAAACAATAATGGTGCAGGTTTTGTGATTCTATTATCCCTAAGTAAGGATAAGTATAACTTGAATTTTAGACTTTATTTTAGTTTCACTGACAATGTGGCTAAGTATGAGGCCCACATCCAAGGTATCCAACTTGCACAAAAAAAGAACATCACATTCCTACAAGTATTTGGTGATAGTGAACTAGTTGTTCATCAAGTTAGAACTAAAAGCTCAACCAAGAATGGTTTGCTCAAATCCTACAACCATAGGGTTTAGAATTTGATTGACGGTGTAATGCCCAAAACTTTACACCAAAATAAAGTTAAGAACAAAACACAAATTTCAAATTTCGTTCACTTACGCTTGCAAAACTCTCAAAGTTTTCTATCAATGCAAGCACTATAAGAAGGTGAACAACTTTCGACCAAACATAAACTATAATTCCTTTAGTTAGGAAACTAAATTTCTTAGACCAGCATGGTCAATTTGAGAGGAGACGTGGAATCCACATCACCGAGGTTTACCTAGATAGTTCAACCAACCCAAAGTAAGATCTGAAACATTATTTAGGTCACATGCCAACAATCACATATATATATTATTAGTATACTCAAGAATAATAAGAAAATAATCCTAGGGGCCAGACCTAGTCCTCGGGGGCTCATCTTAGACGACCTTTCCTACGTATATAATTCACAGAGGCATCGTAGTTCGACACTTGAACTTGAACCAACTCATACTTGGTCGATCGACAATGGGGTAAACCACTAGGTGGAAATGATGCCTTGATAGCAATTTCAAACATAAACCATGCACACTATTCCACACTAAAACAAGATAAAATAGAATTGAGATAAGGATTATCACCAAGTACTCATGTAGGATTTTTTTACAATTGGCTATTAACTTTCAATTCTATAGTTTCAAGGTGACAATATCCTAGACAAGGTTGATATCTTAGGTCATAGACTATTTTAGGGGTAACCAAGATTGTAACAACATTAATTGAAGTAGGAGATGCCAATGGGAAACCACATTTTTAATGACAAATGTGATAAGGTCTATAACTTGATACCCAAGCTACTAGTGATTCCTAATTTAATTAGTCATCAATGCTCCAAATAATAATGTATAAATCAATATTAGGAATATTAGTGGATGCTCCTTTAAATCCAACTGTGAACCAAATTGGCACCTTCAACAACTAAGCATAGAATGGGTCCTTAACAAGAGTCTACCACATTAGTAATTCATGCCATTCATAAAGTAAATTCAAATCTCCATTTTAATGATTACATAACCTACGTCAAATTAAATAAGAAGGCATTATTGATAGGAGTAACATTTTATTCCCTTGGCTCTCAATAATGAATAAAAATTAAATCTAAGAATTTCACCCTTAACTATATACATCCTAAGAAGAATAATAGAACTCGCAAAAACAAGACTAATAGGTTTGACCATGTAATAAGGTGGTTAGTTTCACCATTATATAATAATGTGCTACCATTCATTCTTATCTTGCAAACCTACTCCCAAAATAATATAAACCAATTTTCCTCAACTCTCCAAGCTCGGTAACTACTCAAAACAATATGAATGATTATCAATATAGGATGAAAAACCATAAAATTGGTGTATATTAAGAACGTGAAATTTTTAATTCTTTTGAATATTCTACTAGGTTAATAGCATGTAAGATTCAAAAATCTACTTTCTTAATACCATTCGTACTCTTAGAATCATGTTTCATTTGCTAGTATATGATACTAACTATTCTAAGGTCTACTCACATGAGAGATGTTCATTTGAGTACACTATTACCAATGTATGAATGGTACTGAGAAAAAAAGAGCGTGGGGACTCCAACAAGAAAATATTGAATAATGACTAAGATAGACACACGTAATAATTGAATGCTAACCATTTAAATGAAGATGACTATAAAATGAAGTAGATAATTAAAATTATAGTTGAGGGTTAATTAAATTAATACAAATATAATGATATATCATTAATAGTATAGTAAATCAATGATTACTCTCAAATAGAAAATATTATTAGTTATCAATTATAAATACTCTCAATGTATAACATATGTCATAATTGTATCTGTTGAATCAAGAAATATGATAAGTAAAAGTAGTTATAAGTTATCATCTATCAATATCATATTTACTATAATACTTATCAAAGCTCATTAGATTCCACAATAATGTTCACAACATTTCTTACTAGCTTAAATATAAAGTAATTATTTAAATATGCAACTAATATTAGATTCCACAAATTTAATCAGGCTTCAAACAGAAAATCAAGTACTTGATTTAAATAAATTTAAATGAGTGATAATGTAATAACCCTCCCTACTCAAATCATTGGATTGACATATATGAAGCATAAAAGAAATTTCTAACCAATTTGTTAGAAATTTTCCCAAATGGCTGGAAAAATAAGACCCAACACAACAGTAATTAAAAATTAAATCACAAGGTAGTGTTACTGATATTAAGGACAACAACGATTAGGGCGGTGATCAATAATATACAAAGCAACGATTCATTGTCAAAGATAAAGTTTATGTTTGAGGGAAGCAATTAATAATTTATGTAATGTCAGTAAGATATGCACAAAATGACTTCATTTGAGAAAGGTTTAAAAAAAATGTTTAACCACAAGGATTTTTAACAAGGTAGGGGATAATGTTCCCGAGGAGACTACTGGTGATGCTAAATGAAACAATAAAAAAAAAATAGGCTTGCACTATAATAATCGCACCATGTCAAATATCTTGTAATAATGAAGCGAATTCCATCAAGCATAACACAAGGGGATTTTTTTTGTCAGATGATGTAATTGCAATTGCCCTGGTAAATGCGCATACAAATTGCAGTAACATGGAAAGGCATGTGAACTATTTGATAGAATGCCTCAAAAGATTGTGGTCTCATATGTTTTCGCGTAATGCACCTCCATAAATGTATTTTAGCAACTACCCAAATCCAAAACTATTCTGCCAAATGGGTGTGCACAAGTTTGAAGATAAAAACTTCTAGCAAGGAGCCCATAAGGTTTGAATAGCATAGCAATACAACAACTAAAGTCAATAGAATAAAACTGAGTTAACATACCATAGTTACATTCATATGAGTTCCCACCTTATTTTAACATACACAAATAATGTGGAATCCAAACATTGGGGTCATTCTACCTACTTGGTGTTCAACATAGCTAAATGATGAAACGTTAGTTTTCCTCAGCGCCGACCTTGAACAATATCCTTCCTCTATTCAGTTCTCTTTGTCACGCCTCTACTCTTGTGCAGTTCCCTTTTCAAATGCCTACTGTGAGATTTACGGCTGGTAAAGCTAGCCAGACACAGATACCCATAGCTTAATGCATAGCCTTTTCTCCTTATCTCCATTACACCATCAGTGCTAAGGTGAATTGAGCTTGAGCTTGAGTCATACAGATGACTCCCATTTGCACCACCATTGACAAGCAGGATTTCCCTAAAATCTAGGGATTTGAGACACCCCTTACTGTGCAATTCTTTTTACAAGAGCACAATGATTTTATTGATGATTTCTCTTGCAACAATCCAACTAACCCTCAATATTCCAGGTTACGAGTGTGAAATTCCTAGCTTTTCTCCTTCCATATTTACTTTGCAATGCAGACCAAGCATAGGGAACTTATCTCCACAACCTTAGTAATCCCACACCTTCTATCGTTGAAGCTAATACAAGCCATCCAGGAAAAGAGATAAAAAAATAAAATAAAAATGAAGATTTACCTACCTCGGGTTCATAGTTAAGGCAAGACCAACCCCCGTACCCATACACACGGATCCCCAAACTCTGCAATAAACGCTTTACTACCAATAGAAAGTAACACCTCCTAAATAGTATCCTCTCTTCTTGATGATAAGATCCTCCCTTGCAAGAGAGTTCAGTGAAATTTATTGTAATCCCCTCTCTCTACGATAGCCAACCCTCCCTTTTATGGCAATGGATAGCAATGACTATGCCTTCCCTCTCAACTACTCTTCTGTAACCATTTATGAATTTACATCCCTTTGTCTACGTCGTTGCAGGTGATGCTAAGCCTCTCATCCTTTCTAAGTAATTGTTTGTGTTCCCCTTATTTAATCTCTGCCTATTGCATTGATTTCCCACATGCTACATTAAGATCAAATGTCCCCTCAATTTATTAATTCATTTGAACATACGATGGCCAATAGTCTTACAAGAATGTGCCATCATTAGGGTGAGTAACTACTACAACAATATGAATTTCCATTTCATTATTAATTATACATTTAAAAATCATTATCTGTAATTATAAAATCTCATGCAAATGAAAATATTTATGCAACCGATAGTTCAAGATTATAATCAGGCCAACTACAAAATGTGATGCAGGGAATTAACAAAATATACTTAAAATAACTCAATAAGTTATTCAAAAAGAAGATATCTAAAATTATCAAATAATAACTTAGTATGTAAACAAGTATAAAATCATATAGTAGAGTAAACTATTCATAACCAAGGAATATTGAATCAATAACTTATTCAATTTTAATGAATATCAAATAGAATGAAAACTTGATAAATTTAATACTAATCAATTCAATAAAAAAAATCGTTAACTCTACATGTTATTTATGTACAACTACATACATCGAATTGTTAACCATGCCAAAATTAAAGAATCAACAAACATTAATTATCACCAATAAAACAACATGCGTAAATAGTTTAATTACACCTAACTTGATCTGAATGATCATTTGATGATATTCACTTGTTCTAAATAATAGATTAGAATAAGTTTGGAATTAAATGGAATGTTACTATGATATGAAGGGAGGGGCCTTACAAATGTAAACTCTAAAACTCCTCATCATTCCTTATTTACTTTATATCTTATTCTCACTAAGTCAGAAGTGTTATAGGAATCGAATATGTTTCCTATTTGTGATCACTTCTTAAAAAACCGTCTAAGGCTCCTTCAGTGAATTTAGTCATAATTCCTACTATGAGGATCATCAAGTAGGGACTATAGGAGACATTCAAACTCAATGTGAGTCAAATGACAATAAAAAACGTTACTACATGAGGATCTAGCATGACAAATTATAGTATCAATCAATGTAGATCTAGTCATATACCTTAATGGAAGTATTCACGTGAGAATTTAACTAGCCTTTTCTTAAAATCAAATTACTACAAGTATAGTGGCACTCAAACACAGTCAGATCCTGCATCATCCCATTTGATGTACTCTTAATCAACACGACAGAGTAACATAGGTTTAGAATAAAAGGGGTTGTAACCCTGATATAAAGGGAGAGGTCTTACAGAGGGTTTTGAAGGTTTCAACATACAGATAATTGTTAGAGGTAAGAATAAACATGTTGGCAGGCTTACAATAATTGGTACATGTTGTGTGGTCTCACAACACACCCCATTTTTCCCTTTGTAAAAATGTGGACCCTTTTTTTTCCTTGTTCCCTTTCACTTTCATTTCCTTTGGTGTTGTTCTATGGCTTGGTCAGTTCTTGCTCTCTTTTCTTAAACTTGTTTGGTGCTTAGTTTACCCTATATTTTCTTTCCCAGATTCAGTTTTTGATCTTGTTATAAAGTTTGATATATTAATGGAAACCAAAATCTTGAAGTTCTACGATTGTATGAAAGTGAATTGTATCTTCAGTTGTTCTTAACCTCGCTTGGTAAGTTGTCGACCAAAAGTGTCAATCTCAGTGATATATTTTATTCTTATATTGGATTCTGGTAATTTTATTCGTAACTCAAAAAATAGAGGGCTTGTTTTGAAATGTTTTGTTCTCTCTTGAGCTTGGTTTTCGATCTTTTCTTTCATTTTAGTTTGTGTTTTTTCTCTTAATCTTGGAGTTAAGTTCCCTGGATCCTGATAATTCTCCTAAAAATATACCAGAAGTTATTAATCTCAGTGATCATAAATTGATCATGTATATTTAATGGCCTATGCCTTGCAAATGATCAGAGTGACACCATAGTGCCACATAGGATCACCACATCTTCTTTCTCCTTTAGTAGTGAGCCCATGCAAAAATTCTAGGTGTTCATAATTTGAACCCTAGTCTGTAATGATTGCACCTTTATTTGAGAAATTAATGAATTGTAATAGGTAATTAATGAAGGTGGAAAACTAATCATGTACTTGGCATCACCTTAAGCATACAATTGCTTTTGTAACACCCTACTTCGTGTCATGCTACCAATTTGCAAAGGACAATGAAATAAAAAATTATACTGGCACACAAGAAAGGTAAATTTTGAGAAACCAAGAACATAACTACCAAGTTTTGAAGTTTCATTTCAAAGATCGTCATTATTAGCTAGAACCGGATATTTTTTAAATAACTAATTTTATGTTAGCCATTTTCATGTATGAAGATCTCTAAAGATGTTTTTTCCCTTTAAAAATTGAAATGATGATTATTCTTTGATTTTGAATTCAACTGAAAGGTGAATGAAAGTTTTATAAAATTTAAGAAATTTTTGGTTAAATTTAACCCTAACTCACACATAAGGTACACATTTGAAAATACAAAAAACACCAATGAAAATGAGTACTTCTAACACAAGAGCATAAGATGAATTCAAGTATTGCAATTCACAATCCATACCAATCAATGTGGTAGTGAAAAACACTCATATAGGGTGGTTTTTTGATGTTGAAATTTGCACTTGGGTACGATAGGAAAATGCTTCTTAGCGTATTGGGTATGTTATAAAATGTGAGATATTTTTAGCAAGAGGGTTTTTGCTAGCAATGGAGGCCCTTAAATTGGTTACACAATGTATTAATTATTATAACCCTGATAAAAGAGTTGTTGAGAAGGAAGGAAGAATTTATGTAGATCTCATGTCGAAAGGAATTATTTATACATTTGGGCTTCCTACTTTCACTTAGATGTACAAAATTGATATAAAGGCAAAGGCCAGGACATATCAGAGTGCTAAGGCTCAAAATAGGGAAATTATGAGTACCTAATGGTTCCAAGAGACAATTACACCATAGAACAAAGTAATTCAAAGGTCTATGTTCAACCAAGAAATTCAAGATATTATAACTCTGCTAAGCAAGATGGCCGGTTTCAGAGATACCAGTAAAATTGAACCTTGGATGTTTGTAATAATATCCATATTGATGGAGAATCCTATGCAAATGCATGGGGGAAAATTTACTAGTGAAAAATTATATGAATAGATAAAAACATTTCCCAAAACCAAATGTTTTTATTTGCCTTCATATCTGATTTATTCTTATGCCATGGGGGAAAACAAACAAGGGTTGAAAAGAGCTGGTACTCTGGGTAGGGAAGTTGAAAAATAGTTTGATATATGCTCATTTACCCCCCAAATCACTATCCATGAATATAAAGAGAGCTATAGGAGAGTTAATGACGTGTTCTCCATGAATCTGGTTAGAACAATGGAAGGTGATAAATTCAAAAGATTTTCCTTCGAGGCACAAAGTGACATTAAACCAATGGGAAGCTGTTATATTCAGTTCCCCACATACTCCTAAATTAGGATGGAAGGGTTTAATGAACATCCACTTATGCTACCTAGGTACCCAACATATCAAATTGTTTTATTAGAATTGGCAAGACAATTAAAATCATCTCAGGCTCTTTATAATAAGGCTCACAAGAAGACCTCTTTTAGATTTCCTATAATATTAGGGAATTATAAATGCAATGCAATAAGGGTGTCTAACTTATGTGAAGAAGAATTGAGAACATATTATTTTGAGTTGTTTCCACTTCAGAGAATGTACTACGATCTTGAAGGGAATATTGACAAGACTGTTGCTGGTTATTGTGCTCATGTCCAACACCTAGAAGATTATTGTCTTAATTGTGAATATGAGCACGAAGTAAGGTTGAGAAAATATGAAAGATTATCTTTGGAATCTACTCGAATTCTTATGCTTCATGATATTCCAGACTAGATGGAAGAGGATTATGGAGAAGTTTTGAATAAAGCTTATAATGAAGATAGGATGTATGATGAACCTATTCCAGACCCTGATTATGAGGACAAAGAAATGATATCAATTGATGAGTTCTCTACACTAGTTCTATTACAAAATCAGCATTGGATAAATTATTTTTGTAAAGCTTTGAGAGATAGAGGAATTGAGCCCATGTTCTCAAAAGATAAGAGAAGAAAATAAATAAATTAATGAAACTACATTTGAGAGTGGGGAACTTGCTAGAAAGAAAAGGAAAATAGTGAGGTGGCTCCTGGTATAAGAATTGAAGAGAAAACCACTGACGTTTGAAAAAAAGAAGTTTCAATGAAGCCATTTGATAAGCAGAGGGATGCAAAATCAAATAAAGATAAATCAAAAGTAAGAACTAAAGGCACATCTTCCTCTACAACAAAACCAAGAACTAAAGTGGTTATTTAAGAAGAAATAGGAGTAATGGAAAATTTTGGTACACAGATAAGGTCTGCACCACTATTTACTACGCTTCCCTTTGTTAATATGGATAATGTGAAACAAGCATTGGGGGGGAATTTTGTGGTCTTAGATGAAATTTCTGAGAAAAATGAGGCTAGAATTAAGGAACAAATGGATAAATGGGGTGCCATGTGGGAGAATATAAAATAAAATAATTCCAAAGACAAACCCATGGTACAATTAGTGATAGAAGAAATTCCTGATACAGGGTCCACCAGTATAAATATTGAAGAAGAAGAATTCATACAAGGAATACTCACCTTAGAAGTGGGGAACCCTGATATTTTTGAGATGGAAACATAAGAGACTACATAGCAAGATCCTATTGATGAAACAATTGATGAAGATTCTTTTGATTCCTAGCCTTCACTTGGGAATGTGTCAAATGATAATGAACAATCATAGGTCTTTGAAAAATTAGAAGAAGACTCGGTTGTAGCTAAAGTTGGAAAGGAAGAAGCTACACAAGTTTTAGTTGAAGAAGTTGAAAATGAAGAAAATTTTGATGTAGCAAAGAATAAAGAAGGTAATGTTCAAGAAATTGATATTGAACATCTGGATAGATAGGAAAATGTAAGTCTCCAAATAAAGGAGATAGTTCCAAATCTTAGTAATCTCGAATCTATGCCAGAAATTGTTAAAGAAATTCCCATTTCAGAAGAAGTAACAAATAAAGCTAAAGAAATAAGAGAAGAGATTCCTAAATCCAATGAAAATTAGTAATGCTACAGAGGTAGAGAAAAATAATGATGCACCTAATTGGTTGATCAGGGAATTGTCTTCCCCAATGGAAGTGAAAATATTGCTTCTAGACCTTAATATTTTTGTATAGGAAATAGATACTCCAAAGCCTAGGTGCAGAGCTAAATCAAAATATGTCATACAAATAAATATAGATGGTGACAAAACCATCCATATAGATACTCCAATAGCTGATAAAAATAGACATGAAATAATGCCTAAGGATTATAAGATAACAAGTATTAATCTTGAACACTCATCCTAGAAGCAAGAGTTGGATGAAATAAAGGTGAAGTTGGATTCCACTGTTGCTAGAGTACAAAAGTATAAGAATAAGAAAAGAGAATTGAAAAAATGGGTTGCTACCTTACAAAATTTTATAGAATCTCTAACCCTATCTAGTGAAGCATAGACTGAATTGCCCCAACATCCAATACTAATGTCGCACAAACAGGTGGATGCAATTGCAGTGGTCTACCACAAAATGAATGTATTTGAAGAATGGATTGAGTATTGGGTAAAACAAGGGGAAGAATCCATCATAAATGCGATAGGAAAATGTAAGGAAGCATATTTTTGGTCTAAAAAATCCAAAATATTTGAAAGTGAATGCAAGGTTCGTCAAGAAAAAATTGGTATTGGAAAGAAAAATATTGAAATTCTCATACAAATGGATGTCCAAGGTTTAATAAAAGGAAACATAATGTCAGAGAAAGAAGCTCCATTGCTATAAATATGGAAGAAATAATTGAAGGGAGAAGGTGACATGTTGATGCAATGTGTTAGAGGATTTGAAAAATTCACCATGGAAAGTGGAAAATTGCTTGATAAGTATCCAGATTTTATTGAATTGTTAGCACATGAAAGTTTTGATCCCCATACATTAGGACAAGAGGGTAAAGAAACTAAAGCTTTCAAAGAATGAATCAAAAGAATAAATACATACCCTATTCAATTATTCACTCAGGAGGTCATAGATGAGATCATATAGTGTAGGAACACTATAGAGAAATATGAAAAAAATAGAGTGCTAAGAAATGATATAATACTCCAAGTATTAGAAGAATATACTAGGATTAAACTCACTTGGAAGGCTATACAAGTTATTTCAAAAGAGTATATGCATGAAGCATTGGGTACTTTCCGAGAATATCAATTGAAGAAAGACAAAGAAATGATCCTGGAGCCCAAGCTCGAGTCTTGAATGATAAAAGATACTGGATACCAGAGGTGTTGTAATGATATTTGTTTTACAGTTTTGCAGTTTGTTCTCGACCCTAGTGGATGTTTTTGGTCTGATATTTAGAAGGATGCAAATAGCCTTGGTTTTTGCAGAGTATTGCATACTAAAATAAGAAGTGAAGAGTGTTGTTTTTGATGAAGTAAAACCTTTGAATTCATCTAGAATATTCTAAATGATAGTTGGGATATGCCACATGCTATCTTTTGATTTACTATTTCTAATTCTTTGGATAAAATTTAAGTTTGAACTCTTGGGGCCTTGTTCATATAAAAGGCCATGTATTGCTTTATTTTCATTTTATGTTCAAAATTTGTGGATGTCAAAAGAGTCAAAACTTCTCTAAGTTTTGTTATTTTTTCTTATTTTTTGAATCATTTCAGTCTAAAAACTTGTATGCACGTAGACATTAATTAATATCAGAGCCTATTTGATAGCTACCTATCTCATGAATCTTTTGTAGTTGGTTTTTTTACTTTATCCAAACAAGACTGTATGCTACGCCATTTAAGGGTGCATGCAAAACCTACACGGTTTCCAAAATAAAACCCTCTCTTTAAAAGCTTGCACTATTTTATATGCAGTTGTGAAGCAATCTGGTGAAGTATATAGCAATTTTATTTGATTTAATTAATTCTTTGGGGCATGCATGGAGAATAATCGGGAGAAATTTTTATTTTCAGTATTTTATGCTTTATTTTAGAGTAGATTTTTAAATTTTTGGAAATGTTCCAAAAAATAGATGAATGGAGGGAAATTTATTGAAAATCTTTCATTTTCTATGAAATTGCTGAATGCTTAAAGTTAAATCTACTTAAGTGATAGAAAATGAAATTGTTGATTTTCATGAAATATTATTTTAAATATTTTGATTTCATGATGTTATTTTTATGAATGAATTGGAAATCTTGTGTAAAAAGCTTATGATTCTTGATAAAACCAAAACCAATCATAATCCCTTTGAGATTAATAAAAAAATCACATCATACCCTGGAGCAAACCTAGTATGATCATGACCTGATTACTAGAGACTTGGGATTGAAATGAGTCAATATTTTTTTCTATTAAGGTATATTCCCCCTTTAGATCGTCTTGTTCCATATCTTTCAAGAAGGATAGGATCTTTGTGGTTTTCGTGTAAATATTTTTGTTCACCCTATTGCTGCGAGTGAAATCATCGTCAATAATACACAACTAAATATTCAAACCAAACCTCGACAACTCCCTAATATTTACTAAAATTTTCAATATCTTCATCATGTTTCTCTTCCAAATGAAGGAGTTGGGAAAGGTGAGATTCTAACTTATCCCCTTCATTATAGTATTCATTGATAAATTGTAAGGTGGGTATTTTTAGTCTGATTTGGAAAAAAGGCTCTAGACCATACACCAGATGGTAAGGAGATGTTCCTAAGGCTACCTTCTTGCATGTGCGATTTTCCCATAGAGAAAAAAATAACTATGGGTGCCAGTCCTTAAAAAAATTATCTAGAAATTTATGTATGATAGTTAAAAGGTTCTTATTAGGTGATTTAGCTAGGCCATTACCCTGAGGATAATAGCTGGATGCAATTTTCAAAGTAATTCCATAATAAAAATCCCAACTAGAGAATTTCAAAGATGCAAATGTAGGACCATTATTACAAATTAATAAAAATGGACACCCAAAAGGTGTTACAATATGGTCTTCAACAAACTTAATTACTACCTCAATAGTGTATTATTTATATGTTATAACATTTTTCTATCTAATACAATAATCGATAGTGGTTAGAATATACCTATGGCCCACAAGTGAAGGAGGATTGATCATACCGATAAAATCGAGTCCCCATTGTACAAAGGGACATACCTCGACCACTAGTTGAAGAGGAACAAAAACATACCTCTTCTTGTTCTTAGTTTTTTAGCATGTGTGACAAGTGGGAACATGTGAGTGTGCATAATGAAACAAGATTATACCATTGTGCGGTGAGCCTGAATCAATTCTTATCATAGTGCATGTTAATGATTGTCCTTAAACCAACTTCATTGGCTAAATCTCTAGATCAAATTCTTGTAACATGGTAATTCACTTACCCCTAACTTTCCCTAACTCATTTTGTATTATTAATATCTTTCTAGCAAGGTCAAGAACAATTCCATATATTTTTCTCCTTAAAATGTAGTGCCTAAATTTTTTAACTACCTGCACTAAAGCACAAACCTATTTTTATATATTCAAATATCTCAATTCAACATCTTTAAGGGGGACACTCATGAAAGCTATTGGGCACTCATCCCTAGGTTCCTTCTTTTGTGTAAGAATTGTAGCATAGGGATAATCTAAGGAAAATGAATAAATATAGAAGGGCATAACATAATCTGGACTTACCAACACTAGAGCATCAACAATTACCTGCTTGATTTCTTCAAAAGCCCATTTAGCTTCTAGAGTCCACTCAATATTTGTATCTTTCTTTAACTTGACATTCATAGTTTTAACTATTTCTATAAACCCCATGATAAAGTTTTATACAAAGTTGATCTTACCGAAGTATGATTTAAGCTTCTTCTTTCTTGTTGGTGGTTGGATCTTCAAGATAGCTTGAAATCTTTTAGAATCGATCAAAATCCCCTTTTATAAAATAATATGGCCTAATAATTTTCCTTCAATGACCCTAGAAATGTACTTCTTGGGGTTCAACAAGATACCAGACTCCCTACATCTCTGGAACACTTTCACAAATCTAATGCATGATCTTCTCATCTATTTGAAAAACATTGTTAGATAATACATATAAATATTTATGCATTTTCTGACTAATTATTTTAAGGCTATATTCATGGCTTGTTGGAAAGTTTCCCTTGCATTGACCAATCCAAAAGGCATCCACTAGTATGCAAAATATCACCATTTGGTGGTAAAGGTTGTTTTCAATCTGTTCTTGTGTGCTACTGACACTTTCTTATATCTTGAATATCCATCTAGAAATGACATCATTTGGGACCCATTCAAAATCTCCAATACATCATCCAATGAGGGCAACAAATAATTGTCCTTCTTTGAAGTGTGATTAAGGTTATAAAAATCTACAGAATCAAATTTTTCCATTGTTCTTCTTGATTGGGACTAAGTTGGCTACCCATGTGGAATGACACACAAGAAAGATAGTCCTTGCTGATAGTAATTTTTGGATTTCTTAATAAATTACTAGCTCCAATAATGCATTGACGAGATGCTACCTTTGTTGAAATGACTTGACATCAGGCTTAAGAGCAATGACATGTGTGATTATCTAGACTTGTCATAAGTCTTTAGATCCTCATAAATCCTTGCATTTGCATTATGATATAAATGAAGAGCTTTGATTATACTATCCTTTTCTATTGGGGTATAAAACTTTTTGATAAGGACATTCATTGCTTCTCCAACTATTCCCATGGGTTAAATGTCATATTTTCTGCCTATCGACTCTTCTTTAGAATGCTAGTCTTTATTCCTTAGTAGGTCAAAATAAGAAATCCATTCTAGCCAAACCATACCTCTGGGAACTATATTGGTCTTCAGATTGACCACTCCTTCCAAGTCTAACTCAATTTCCTTGAGTTCTGCCTCATCTATAATCTATGATACAAACACATTATATGAATTGGTAATTAAATCTAGTACATTCTTATCATCTTGGAATATCTAAAAATTTGTGATGTTATTTGACACCAAAGGAGTGCGTTTAAGTTCAATTGTAAATTTCTTCAAAACTAATAATGATAATGGTTGTAATGTACTAACTACCTAAGCTAATGAATCAACAACATGATTTTTAATCCTAGGAATCAACTAAATATTAAAGGCATTAAAGCTTTCAAAAAAATCCCATACATGATGTTGACAATTTACTAACCTCTTGTTGTGATAGGAATATTGTTTACATACCTATTTTACAACCATTTTAGAATCTCTTAAAACCTACAATATTTTGGCCTTTTTATAAATTTTCATCAAAATACCATGCACTAATTCTTCATATTCAATCATTTTATTTGTATAGTAAAGATGTAATCTATGAGCTATAAACAAAGTCTTCTCATTTTGAATTATTAGCTAAAAACCAGCTTCAACACCTTATTTTGATTTGAAACCATCGAATATTAATGTCCAAATTTAGCTTTGTTTCCACTATCTGGTGTTTCCTTATCTTTTTTCGGTGGAGCTTGTTTATAAGGCTGCTCAACCTGCATGGGTTCTTGCTCCATACTATTCATCTTCGATCCAAATATGTTTAACTAATCTTTTATCTTATCAACTATTGTCTGACATAAGAAAAATTCAAATTTTTTATGTGATGCATCATGAAATCTACACCAAAATGGCAGTAGAAAGTCATTGGTGTTTACCTTGCTTCCCAAACTTATCTAATCATTGATAGATCTAGTCATGAATTCATGGAATCTTTCACGTACACCTCAATCTAAATGGATATCATCACCAGTCTCAACATATTCCTTTGTATTGTTAGGAATTTGTCTAAGATCTTCAACAAGCATAGCTATATCATGTAACATCATTATCTCTTTAGTCCATAGAGCTACTAGGGATTATACACCAAGATCAATCTCTAAGAAAAATACTTCATTATTGTAATTGTACTCTATAATCATGTGCTTCATCTAGGGTTCTCTTTCAACCTTGATTTGATAAGCCATACCCCTCCACAGGTGCCACATTTGAGAGAATTCAATGGACATATATCTATTCTATGTCTTAGACGAATCATGAATTAAAATAATTTCATACATTTTAGGTATATCAACAAATTGAATATCAATCCAATGTTGGACATGGGAATCAAAGGAAATTTGTATATGAATAGGATCCAATTCCTCTACCACATTCACTTTAGTCTTTTTTAATTGGATTAATTTCATAATGGAAGGGGTAGGGGTAAGTCCTAATTATTTGCATACAACTAGTGGAATTACATTGGTCAATGCTCTTGAATCAACTAGGAAATTATGTAAATTTTTACCAAAATGTACACAAAGTAAAAGGAAAGGTGGAGATTCTCTCTTATGTTTGAAACTTCTAATTGGGGTATACACCTAGGAGATCTAAATTTTATCCTTCCCTTTTTCTTGAACATCTTTAGGTACCAACATGTTGGATGGGATATTGGGTCCAAAAAGCTCTTTGATAGAATTGAATAATGCATTTCTTAATTCTAACACTTTTAGAAATTCGATTATGAAAAGACACCTTCATTTTTTTCATCCCTTCTGCAACATTCTACCCCATTTTAGCAATTTTCTCCTCACTGTGAGAATCCTTTGATGAGAATTGAGTAGGTACCTTAGGTGGTGTAGGATTATTGCTAGCATTCAGATCTGGAAGTACTGAATGGACCTTTTGGCTTATTAGTTTGAAAATTATATGCCCCTTAATTTTTCAATAAAATCTGGACATGATCCTCCCCATTGTAAATTGATTCTATTTTGAACAAAGTTCCAAGAGGTTCTTCCTCTTCATGCCCATTTTCATCTTGGATAGGAAAAGGATAGTTTTATGACCATAAAAAAATAATAAAAATTTGAAGGAATGATTTCCTACCCATAGTAGCTAAAATTTTCTAAAGATTCAACATTTTGTACTTCAATCAAAAAAATTCTAGTTGTGCCTTAGAAATCTTGGTGATTTATCTCAGAATGTTGGATAGTATTATGCAGTTTGCACTAGTTTTACATCATTTCTTCAGCCAAAAACTCTCATCTTGAGGGTATTCTATTAGATGTATTTTCTACATCTAGTGGTGATGGAACTCCTCCATTATTTGGGTGGGTATTCCAAGGTTTTTTTGCCTTTGATAGCCCTGATTTTGTCCTTGATTTTGGCTAAAACTAGATTGATAGTTCCTTTGAGCATTCTATATAAAATTATTCTAATTTCTTAGATGAATAATCTCGCTAGTTAGTTTCTTCTATTGAGAAACTATGTCTCAACTTCCAACTTGAAGCCCCATCTTTACATACTTGGCGTTAAAATTATTTATTTATGGCTTTACCACCATACCCCACATGGTCTCCTTCCTCACCGTGATGGCCACGGTAACAATCTTTCAGCACTCGATGGCGGTTACCGCCATATTGCAGATAGTTAAGAGACTGACCGCAGTGGCCGCGGTAAGACCGCCAATTTCCTGGCTGACGGTTACCATTGTACCGTGACCAGTCAAGAGACTAACCACAGTGGCTGCGGTAAGACCGCCAATGGCCTAGCTAGCGGTTACTGTTGTACCATGGCTAGTCAAGAGACTGACCATGGTGGCCATGGTAAGACCAACAATGGCCTAGCTAGCGGTTACAGTTGTACCGCGACTAGTCAAGTGACTAACCGTGGTGGCCACGGTAAGACCGCCAGTGGTCAACCAGGTCAGTTCACCACCATACTGCAAGACATCTCATGCCTGGTCGTGGTAGCGCGGTAAGAGTTCATATGAGCTCTGTTGGCTTACCGCCATACCACGAGCTGGTCAGATGGGCTCGACGGTAGCGCGGTAAAGACTTGGAGAGCTCGGTCGATCTTGGGGCCAGTCTTGACCGAGTTGGACTCGGTGATAGAAGTAGATGGCGAATGAGATGTGGACACATGGCTTAGTGTCTGAACGCTGATTGGACAGAAACCAAAAGAGTAATTGCAGTAGGTGTAGGTCATCCCAGGGTGGTGAAAATAAAACCTGATCTGGGTGATGGCATTAATTCCTAGGTGGCTCAATGCAGGAAGATCGGTATGGGAAGATCATTGGTGCGACTGGATTAGAGATTGATGTACCCTATGATCGGTGGTTGATTGAAAAAATTGAATGCAACGTTTGACTTAAGTAATCAATGACATATTGCATGGACTAAGAGTTTTTGAAAAAAAACTGTATGTTAGGAATAACATTATAACAGTGAGGTAATTCTGTGACTACTGTTGTGACCTGATCAGAGAAGACTATAATATTGTATGTAACTATTTTGTTACTGAAATACAAAAATAGTCTTGACTTTGTGTGGTGGGTTTTTTACTTGAAAAGCTTTTCCCACGTATATCTTGTGTCAACTGTGAATGCTCAACTATGTGCTCTATATTTTACATGTTGTATTCATCTCAAGTAGTTTTAGATGCTATTGAACCCTATTTATGCTCTTCTCCTCTATTGTATTAGTGTTAAGGGAATGTATTCCACACTATTGGGTCGCTAGATCCTGCATGTTTTTCCCTTCAAGTGGTATTAGAGCCTGGCTAGTTGTGTTATCCTTGTAGGAAAGATTAGTTTTTTGTGCTAATATTGTTTCAGCGAGAGTCTTGCATTGTTGGAACTTGTTTTGTTTGAGATGGTGAGTACATCAGGTAGAGTATATATTGAAAATTTTAATGGCAATAAATTTGAGTTATGGAAACTCAAGATAGAAGACTTGCTTGTGGATAGAGACCTCTGGATTGTAGTGTCTGGAACTAAGCCACAAAGTACGATGCAAGAAGCTTGGGATCTTTCTGATAGAAAAACAAGAGGTTTGATAAGACCGAGTCTAGCCGATTATGTACTCCTGAACAACCATGAGGAGCAGTCTACAACTTCATTATGGAGGAAGCTTGGTGATATTTATCAGGGAAAGTCTTTGGTAAATAAGTTATTCCTGAGGAAGAAGCTATACTCCTTGAAGATGGAAGAAGGTGCATTTGTTGTAAACCATCTGAACTCATTTAACATGAATGTTACTCAGCTGGCATCTGTAGGTGTAAAGATAGAGGAGGAAGATCGTTGCATGCTCCTGTTGTGTTCGTTACCTGATAGTTGGGATCATCTTGTGATGGCCATTGGAAGCACTATTGCTATATACACCTAAAATTGGTCTGGAGCATCCAATTAATTAAATACAAATTATTTGATTAATTATCCTAATTTCCTCTACTATCGAATAAATAGAAATATTTATTTATATAGTTCACATTTAAATTCATCATAATTAAATAAAAAAAATTAAATACTTTGTCTAATTTAATTATCAAATCCCTATTTTATTTATCACATCAATCTCAAATTAATTAAATAAAGATCAAAACACTTTATTGATTAACTGTCATATTCTTTTGTTTAATTTAATAAACAACTTCTAGAGTTCGTTTTATTAAATTATTTATCCCTCTTTTGCTAATTTAAATAAATCAAAATATTTGAATTAAAGCATAAGGAATATTCCATCTATAATTCCTCAAAAATGAATTAGATATCCTATGTCTAATCTGTGTCTAAAATATATCACAATTAATGCTTTGAAACTTCACGGGAAGTTTTGATGACAAATTGGACACAAATTCCAAAATCTTCTCTCAATCCTCCTCCATTAACTTTCCTCTTCTCTTGTCTGGTGTTTTCATGGGTAGAGACAATCACCAAATTTCTCTCAATCTCCTCCATATCTCACCATTCAATCATCCAGATTGAATCCAAGCCTCTCAATGCCTTCCCTATGCATTTCTACAGCCAGGAATTCTATAAATATAGCCTCATTGAACCAAGAAAAGGATCCAGATAATCAAGTTTATGCCCTCTTACTCTACAGGAATCCAAACATCAAGCATCAATTATTCAACATTCAAGCATCCAAAATCAAACTTTCATAACATGGCTGCCTCCTGTAGCTGCATTTATCTATTTCATGTCAATTTTATGCTAGTTTAATTCATTTATCATCTAGTATTACCATATTTAGCTCCATATCCTTGCTTTAGCATCCATCTCATTCTTTTAATTGTCATTTTAACAATCATAGTGTCCTCACGATCTGAGAGCCATTGTGATTTAATAAATCTTTGGAGATAGAGAACAATATGATGCTTTCAATTGATTATTGCTTTGAATTAGTTCAATTTGATTTATCTTTGATATAATGTCTTATTAAGAAGTGTTTTGTGCTTTATGCCTTATTCCACACTTACAATTTGGCACCCACCATGGGGCATTAACCGCAATTTTACAATTTTTCTTGAAAGTGTCATGTAGGTTCTCGACCTATTTTATTTTAGTGCTTTCATCAAATACTATAGCGCTTAAATAGAAAACTACAGCACTCTCATGCTTTGTTTCGGCGCTTCCGTGTTACTATATCACTTTTGTCAAAAAGTTTAGCACTTTCAACTTTAGCGCTTCCGTTAACTGTTTTAGTGCATCCATGATTTAGTGCTTCCATGGCAAACTTCGATGCTTCGGTGTCCTATTTTGGCACTTTCGTGTTTTAGCGCATCAGGTAATTGTTTTAGCACTTCAGTGCAATATTCCAGTGCTTTTGTAAAATCAATCTGGGTCCGACGCGACCGTGGCCATATTTTATTATTTTTCACAATTGGGCTGAAATTTATCAATCCTAGGATAGTCACTTTTGGGTTTCTAAAATATATCAATCCTAGGGTAGCCACTTTTTGTTTTCCTAAAAGCAAATTTATCAATCCTAGGATAGTCACCACATTTTTACAGTACAAGTTAAAAAGAACAACATGACTTCTATGAAGCAACACCTTCACATAGATTAGAAAATCTCTTTTTGGGCTTAAAACAAGAACAACTTATATGTTGTGCTTGTGGTGATTAGGCTTATTCTTTCCCCTTAACTAGGTGACCAAAGTGCTAGATTCACTTTTACTTCATGTTATTTACACTTTATTAAATCCTTTAGAAGGCCTGTCGTAGTGGGAAAAAGTACTCACCCTACGGGAACGACCTAAGTGGGAACACCTAAAGCCAAGGATTCCAACCCACTATAATAAAAATGCAAGTTGTTGATGAAAGTCCAACTTCACGGTAGTGAGCAAGATAACCATCCCCAAAATATTTGTTCTAAAGATTGGGAGGTCTCCTGAGGGAGTTTATCTATTTCCCGCACCGCACAAAAGCCCTATCTATGAACCATAGAGTAGTATCTCACCGAGTCAGTATCCATACATTGTCATAGTCATAGTGCAAGGGGAGGGAAGAATCTGCCCCCAAGACACTCACCATATAATTGCCATAGACCATTTGCTCAGGGGATGAAAAATCCAACTCTGAGTACGCACCTGGAAAAGACAAAAACACGGGCGCCCTCTAGGGGGTGATAAGGTTGTGTGCATCAACGCAATTCAAGATGTGGGTTGTGAGTATAACAATGACCTACTTGTCCTTAAGTGTGAGTCTGTTTGATTTGTGTACAATTGTCAAAACAACCCGTCAAAATCAATAAGAATCATTTGTGATTCTTGAACATTCATGATCTATTTAGTTAAAAAAATTATTCACAATTGCTTGCTGTGTTTTCACAAATTCATTAAAATCAAATTTAAGATCATCTTGAAAACCAACAAAGTCAAGATATATCAAAAAATCCATGCTACGAAAGTGGAAGTCCACCACGTTTTCCAAGAGAAAAATCAAAATCATAAAACCCAAGAAGCCTTTTGGTTATCGAGATAAATTGAGAAGATAACATTTTCTATATCAAAATCAGAAACTCTTTTTACAACATAGAACATTCATCCACAGATATTACGATTTTGCTACCAGTCACACCTTAGATTACGCAATAGAACCACTCTATTCACGAGCCTTCTTCCAAAGAAGAGCTCTCACTCAGTATCACAACCATAGTTAGCGCATACATTCTTCTTATCTTCCACAATCCATGATATAGTATGCCACAAGGCCAAATTATATTTTACAATAGAGTCTTAAAATCCTGTTTTTAGCATTCTGGAAACTTGTTTCAGCGCTTCGAGTCACTATTTTAGCACTTCCATGAAATAGCGCTTTCGGGCACTATTTCAGTGCTTACAGTCTATATTACAGCGCTTCTGTCAAAAAAATGCTTCCATAAAATTCTACAGCGCTTTCATGCAGTGTTCCAACGCTTCTATAAAGATAGCACTTCCATCAAAATCTGCAGCGCTTTCATGCACTGTTTCAGCGCTTCTGTAAAGTAGCACTTCCATCACTTTCTACAACACTTTCATGCACTGTTTTAGCACTTTTGTCACCTATTTCAGCGCTTCAAAATTCTGTTCTAGCGCTTCTATGAAATAGCACTTTTGTCCTCTATTTTAGCACTTTCAAAATAGAGAGTTCAAAATTTTCACCAGTCAATCAGTCTATCATTTTACCCATAGTTTTCATCAAAATAAAGTTTCTTTTTATCAAAATCACTATCTAGAAACTAAAAACAGATAGGTTTATACATACTTCCAATCTTATCAACTGAAACAAGATCTTGCAAATCACAAGTGTCAAAATCAAAATACACAATCGATTACTACATTGAAGTTTCATCATCAGGATACTATCATCCTTTATCACGAAACCAAGTATAGTAATCAAATTTTTAGCATAGTCTCATCAATAAGATCAATCATCTTATTCAAATTTTTGTTAAAAGTTTAATTGACATTTTCCTCAGCATAGAAGATCAACATTTTGGAAGAAAGGGTAAAATTTTGTATGCCAATCTTCACTAGGTCCCAAAAATAGAGACTCTTAGAGGAAGAACTTGAAATCTCCCAAACAATGGCAGAAGAAAATCCTTGGAACAATCTAAACCGAAATGATAAGAACGAAATAACTCCAGAGGATATTCAAGCAGCTCAATAGGATCCCAAGTTCTATATATTTATGGAAAATATTTTAGAACAAGATATGGAAAAGTATCTTTTGATGTTAGCCGAATCAGGTGCCAAACTTCCCAAGGACTTTGATGTCAATTATTTGAAGGAAGCACCTCAAACAAGTGAGACTGAAATACTGCAACCCACATAAACAACAGATCCAGTTACTTTTTTGACATCCCAAATGCAACTATTACAACAACAGATACAAGATATGATGAAAGGAAGTACTAAAAGATATGCGATACAGGACATTTGTCCTTATCCTTTCCACGCAATAGTTGGCCTAATACCTTTTCCAAGACACTACAAATTTCCAAAGTATGACAAGTACAATGGAAGAATAGATCCAATAGATCATATTCGGGAGTTCAAAACAATGAGCCTTGAGTTTGCCCAAGAGGAAACTTACTTAATGAGGTTATTTCCGAGAAGTTTGGGGGGTACATGTATGGAGTGGTTCTCAAAACTACAACTAGGGATTAGGACTTTCGAAGAACTTGTCAACAAGTTTATCTCCCAATACTCATTTAACATCCAACATGATGTTACAATAATGGATCTTTACAACCTAAAACAAAACAAAGGGGAAATGTTCTTATCCCTTTTGCAAAGATGGCGACGACTGTTTGCCAGATATCCTAGATCCATTCTTGAGGAAGAAAAGATGGAGTTGTTCATTGACAACTTAACGGAGGAAATGAGTTATAGACTGGAATTACAATGTCCTCCCACATTCGAGAAAGTCATAGAAAACGGTCTTAAAATTGAGGGATCATTAATCAAGAGAGGAGTTATCAAACATTTCAATGATAAAACAAACAACACAAGTAATTCCTCTAATCAATACTCAAACAACGACAAGCCAAAATTTTGGCAAAAGAATCAAATCACAACTACAAATGAAACAACAAATGATTCCCAAAATGTCAAACCGGTTTTTAACTTAACAACATCTACATACAAGATTCAAAGCAATGACAACACTATCAAGTCAAATATTGTGCAAAGTAACGAGATCGTAAAAACATAGTCATATCAAAAACCCTCAAATCGGTGAAGGTTCACACTTTTAGGCCAATCAATAGAATTAGCAATGAAAGAATTGGTCACCAGTGGCCTCATCATTGCACAGGAAGCCCGATTTTGGGATCCAAAGGTCAAACCACCATGGTGGAATGACACTGATTACTGCAACTTCCATAATAATAAAGTTCACAAAACCAATGATTGTATGGAGTTGAAACACACAATACAAGACTTGATCGAAAACAACAAAGCATATGTGGAAATACCCCAAAACAATAATGATCACTCAGCCTTCAAAGATCCTTTGCCAAACTATGACAAAGGAGCATCATCATGTTCAAACAACAAAGGGAAGAATTTCAGCCATGTCTTTGACACAACAATCCTTTGTCTATCTGGAATAGAGAGGGATCACATAGTTAGTCACAACATTGATGGACCCAAAATCAACAACACTACTCCATTGGACTTGCTCCCGAACATATCAAACTCTGATAATCAAATCAATGTCTTAAAAATTAGAGACCATCAAGAACATCAACCAATAAACATAATGACTAGGGGGCAATCCAAGGTCATGTTAAAAGGAGTCAGATCTACACACGTAGTTCCACCTCCATCTCACTATAATATCGTCGATCAACTACAAAACATTCCTGCTCAAATATCGATACTAGAGATCCTTAAAATATCACCATCACATAAGGAGGTTCTCAAACAAGCTTTAGTTGCCACTACGGTACCAAAGAATCTAGATTTTTGTCAGTTTCAATCTATGTTGGGACATTTGACTACCCCACATTGTCTATCATTCTCCAAACAGGATGATATCTCGCTAAACCATCCCCATAATACTGCACTCCATATTGAAGTCTTAATCCACAATCACCGCATCAAGAGAGTCCTAATAGATGGGGGAGCTAGTCTGAATATTTTCACTCTCAAGTTAATCTGTGCACTAGGATATTCAAATGATGCTATTGATTCTCGTCGAAAAATGACTATCAAAGCATATGATGAGGAAGAGAGATCGTCTAAAGGCTTGATTGTGCTACCCATTCAAGTGGGGCCCATGATGAAACATATAACATGTCAAGTGTTGGAGAAAGAGTTAACATACAAAATTCTCTTAGGATGACCATGGATCCATGAAATGCAGGGTGTACCATTGACATATCATCAATGTTTGAAATTCCCAATAAATGGATGAGAGGTGACTATATTTGTTGATTAAAATCATCCTCAACATTGTGACACCCTTAGGATCTCTCAAGATACCTTTATACCACACAACAGGGAAGCAACATGTTCACAACCATCCAAAGAAGTCCAACATCCAAGTATCACCACCAAGTGGGTTGAGAAAAAGGGTAAAGAAAAAGAAACAAGTCCTGTTGAAATTCAATCAACAGATAGTCAGGATCAGCAAATGTCTTTATCAAAAAAGTTTCAAGAGCAAGTTCAACTGATGGACAAAGGAATGGGAGCATATTCTATAGAGAAATCGCTTAACTTATCATAGTTAATGCCATCTCCTAGGACATATGGTAAACCATCTCTGATAAAACCTCAAACATCATTACCAGTCACCGCTCTTGACGAAAGGTTTGTAAAAAAAGGTACAATAGAGGATAAAACAAACAAAAAAGAAATCCTAGATTGGCTATACAAAGATGAGGAACCCTCTACATCAGATATCAGTATCAAAAATGTCAACATCAACACCGATAAATATGGAAAAGGAAAAGCTATTTTAGAAAAAATGGGGTATGAAGGACAAGGAACCATTGGATTAAGAAAGGATGGAATCACAGAGCCTATTCAACCCCTCACTCTCCACATAAAAGAGACACTAGAACTAGGATAATATGAGGAATAGAAGCAAGAACTAACAAGGACAGCTATAGAAAATATCCTTCAGTTTCGAGATAGCTCCGAAATAGACTCAAATGAATATGAGTGGGCATTGTATTTTGATCTATCTTTCATTGATATTCAAGTCGATGTAATTCAACAATATGCACCTATGCGTGAGGAGGGCCAAGGTTCTGGGTCTAGACAACTCATGGAAGAGTCACTAAATATCGATGATTCGAGTGAGGATGAGTAGACTTCGAGTGGACTAGATGATCTTGAAGAAAGTACCATCACAGATCTCGATATTCCAATAAATGACTATGACCAAATGGCTATCCAAGCCCTTACATCCATTGCCTTCAATGAATCTGATAAACTCATGCCATTAATCCATCCTGAACTCATTGACTGGGAACTTGTCGAACCTTTGAATATACAATATTTACAAATGATGATGCCATCATAAAATTCCTATGTCATACTAAACCTGAAACAAATTATGTTTGTAAAACTCATAACAACACGACTCAGGAAGAGGGTGTCAAATCTTCCAGTTGCAAAAATAACAACAGGGAAAATAGATCTAATGGTGAAAACCATTCTAGGGAAGTATTAGATCTAGAAAAAGTAAAAGTAAAGAATGCATCTAACGGTGAAAACCTTTCTGAGGCACTGGAGGATGGAAGATTTGACACTCTTTCGGAACACTATCATGAGCGATCATCAGTCTTGGTAGAACCAACACAGTCTGTGAATATCGACACTGAAGATAAGGAAAAAATCCTACATTTGGCAGAATCCATGACAGAGCAAGAACAACCGAAATTCATCAAATTCTTTAAAGAAAGAAGCATCAACTTCGCTTGGTCATATTCTAATATGCTAGGCTTAGACTCAAATTTTCTCATGCATCACTTGTCTTTGCCCGCAGGAATCAAGCCTGTCAAGCAAAAATTAAGAAAAATGCATCCCCACATCGCATTGATGGTAAAAACAGAGCTAAATAAATTGTTGGATGCTGGATTCATACGGTCCATAGAATATGCCGAATGGATATCAAACCTTGTACCTATTTCAAAACTGGACAATAACATCAGAATATGTACAGATTTTAGGGACCTAAATAAAGCATGCCCGAAGGATGATTTTTCACTACCAAATATCGACATCATTGTGGACTTAACGGCTGGGCATGCCATGTTGTCAATCATGGATGATTTCTCTGGATACAATCAAGTAAAAATAGCTCCAGAAGATCAGGAAAAGATGGCTTTCACATGTCCATGGGGAACCTTCTGCTGGAACGTCATGCCATTTGGTCTAAAGAACGCAGGAGCCACTTATCAAAGAGCAATGATGACAATCTTCCATGATATGATGCACACATTCATGGAGGATTACATGGATGACATCTTGGAAAAATCTACTACTAGGGAAGAACATTTGCATATCCTAGACAAAATATTCGCACAGATGGAGAAATTCAATGTCAGATTAAACCCCAAGAAGTGTGTCTTCTGGGTCACATCAGCAAAACTATTAGGGTACATTGTCTCGGAAAAAGGCATTGAGGTATATCTAGCAAAATTCAAAGCAATTATGGAGATGCCACCTCCTAAGAATATAAGTCAACTCAGGTCACTACAGGGAAGGCTCCAATCGATCAGAAGATTCATCTCCTAGTTGGCGGACAAAAGTCATCCATTTAATCATCTATTGCAAAAGAATATAGTTTTCAAGTGGGATAAGGGGTGTGAAACAACATTCAATCAAATCAAGCAATATCTAATGTCACCACCCATTCTCATGCCCCCAACACAAGGAAGGCCTCTCATATTGTATATTGCCACAATAGATATCTCTTTGGGGGCACTATTAGCACAAGAGGATTATGAAGGAAAAGAACATGTCATCTACTATATCAACCGTACTTTGAATGGATATGAAATCAATTACACTTTCATAGAAAAATATTGCTTGATGGTGGTATTCGCTACTCAACAGCTGAGACACTACATGCTAACTCATACAATCAAACTGATAGCAAAAATCAATCCTTTAAAATATTTACTCAGTAAAGTTGTCTTAACAGGTAGACTGGAAAAGTGGGTCATGCTATTAAGTGAATTTCACATTTATTATGTAGAGAGAAAGGCAACCAAGGGACAGGAAATCATTGAACAATTAGCAGAGGCTCCTTTACTAGATGATCAACCAATGACTATGGAGTTTCCAGATGGAGACATTCTGACACTAATGCCCCTACAATGGGTTTTATATTTTGATGGATCATATACACAGCGCGGATTAGGAGCAGGGATTTTGTTCATTTCTCCACAAGGACACACAATTCCAAAATCATATAGATTAATGTTTTAATGTACAAATAATGTGGTAGAATATCAAGCATTAATCATTGGGGTCAAAATAGCAATTTAGTGGAAGATCACGGACTTACAAGTATATGGGGATTCTCAACTGGTTATTTATCAAGTAAATGACAAATATCAAACAAAAGATGAAAAGATGATGCCCTACAAGCAACAAATAGATAATATGAAATAGTCCTATGTTAGTATCAATTCTAATCAAATTCCAAGAGCCGAAAACAAAGTTGTGGATGCTATGGCTACAATTGCTTCATTACTACAATTGCCTGAGAAACGTGTTTGTTATGAGTTTATGGTAGAACAAGTGTCATGTCCTTCCCATAATAATCTAGAATCCGCTACCGTCTGCCATATAGAAACCACTGAAACCTCCATCTATGAAACAACCTATGCTTACCTAAAAAATGATGTCATTCCTCCTGATCTATCCAGGAATCAAAAGTGAAACTTCATCCACCAATCCGCACGACATACTTTAATTGTCGAAATACTTTACCGTTGTGGTCTTGATAGTACTTTACTCTGATGTCTAGAACACAATGAGTCTGAAATGGCTCTATGAGAGGTTCACGAGGGTATTTGTTGCACTCACTTGAGTGGGATAACTCTAGCTAAGAAACTCCTTCGTTTGGGATATTATTGGCCATGCATGAAGAAAGAATCCTATCAGTTTGTTAAGAAATGTCAAAAGTGCCATATTCATAGCAATCTGATTCATGCACCAGCACAAGAACTGCATCCCTTCACATTGACATGGCCTTTTTGTCAATGGGGCTTCAATCTGGTAGGAAAAATAAATCCATCTTCATCTAATGGACATAGGTTCATTATCACAGCTACATAATATTTCACAAAATGGATTGAAGCAGTACCTCTAACAACCATCACTGGGAAGCAGATTTCCTCTTTCATCTTGAACTACATAATATGTCGATATGGAATCCCTTAATCCATTATCATTGATAATGGTCGACCTTTCAAGAATCAAGATATCCAGGAGCTATGTGAAAAGTTTCATATCCAACATCAGTTTTCAACACCGTACTATCCTCAAGGGAATGGCCAAGCAGAGGCCTCAAACAAAATAATACTCAAAATTCTCAAAAAGACGGTTAACAATGTTGGACATGATTGGCATGTTCAACTCAATCCTGCACTATGGGCCTATAGAACAAGTATCGAAAAACCAATGGGAGCTACACCATATGCCTTGGTATGTGGGTCAGAAGCCATATTGCCCATTGAAGTTGAGATTCCATCCCTTCATGTATCACTCAGAGGTATCATTTCAGATCAAGACTATAGGGTATCTAGACTCTAGGAACTGGAGTTTTTGGATGAGCGTCGTCAGCAAGCTGTTAATCATCTAACAACTTATCAATAGAGGATGTCAAGAAGTTACAACAATAGGGTAAAGCTAAGGGTCTTTTAGGTTGGTGACTTGGTACTAAAAGAAAACCCTAGGAATCAATAGGACAGAGAGAAGAAAGGAAAATTTGAGCCTAACTGGCTTGGTCCCTTTGTCGTCATATCAGTGTATGGATCAGGAGCATATCAGCTATCAACGTCAGAAGGGGATTTGTTTGATGAACCTATCAATAGTATTCATCTCCGAAAATTCTATGCTTGAATCTTCTAGTGCATGGGTCAAACTTCTGAAAATGGTTTCCTTGATGAAAACCTGGCAAACAGGCATCTTGGTAATGCAAAAAAAAAAAAAAATATAGAAAATACAAAAAGAAAGAAAAATGAGAAAAATGCAAAAAAACAAAAACACAAAGAGTGTAGTAAAAAACATATGGTGAAAACTTGGAAACAGGTGTCGTATGTGATTCTAAGATCATATTTTGCATCTATTTCGATACATATAAGGATCAATAGTCTGGCAGTCGGTACTATTCCATATCCTGTCAAGTAGTATTACCATCTTTCCATCCATATCAAAATCATTTTCAAATAGTAAAGTATCACTCCAAAGCTTGGGGGCAACATTTGGATATCACTAGGGGCAACAAAAAGATCGATTTCATCAAAGGGCGAACAACAGTATAGCAGAAAACCAAAAACAAAGATCAAAGTGCAACTTCAATCATCGTCAGAGGCATCAACCATCCGTATCACATCGAAAATCCAAAAAAACATGTCAAAAAGTTAAGTCTGAAAATGGAAAATCCAAAAACATAGGTCTATGTCAGTCGAACTACGTGGTCTTTGCGTGTGTAACATAGGCAAGACTAATATTTGATCAGCCCCCGAGACCCCTAAGATAAGTTAGTAGGTTAGGTCTTTTCGTCAAAATCTCGAAAATCAAAAAACATCACAAAATCAGGATGGGTGATCTAAAATCTGAATAATGAATGAAACACTCTAAGTCAACAATGGATAAATTGTATTTTGATTATCATTTCTTTGGAGTAACTCAATGATATATTGAACTAGAGGAACAAGGAAGAAGAATGATGTTTATATTATTTGTTGTCTGTAAGTTAATCATTTAAAATGTATGAATTATCGGGGGATGTGCTATGCAAATGTATCACCGATGACATTCAGAATTCACACATTAAAATGATTAACCACTGCCTATTTATGCAATGAATGCTTAGGTCATCTCAATTAAATCATACCTAGATGCTTGTGTTCACTTGCAATATCAAAAATTATGAAAGAGGTACTCAGGTCGTCATTGGTCTAACACATACCATTGACGTTTGTATTCACTTTCAACATCCAATAAAGCTCTATGATGACAAAAAGGCACAAAAGTACTGTTAAAACGACAATTGTTTTGCATATAGTTGCATGTTAAAATTAGATTTCATTCGTCATATTCATTATCTACAGACTATTTGTTGCATAAAGGATTCTAATAAATCATTATCTAATCTACAAATAAGGCTAAGTATACTTGACATAAATCCAAAAATCATCAAAAACATGTAGGAATCATCATCTCATCATTTAGTATCATCATTTCATCATTCATACATTTTATCATACATCAAATCAATTATGAATTAAATTGTACCATAAGTACATCCTGTTCATTTTTACCATAACAAAATTCATCACATTATCTTCCATCAAACATCCTATGCATACATCATTTACCATCCATACATTCTATCACATATAAAATAAATGCAAGTCATGTCATTATTATCATTATATCCATCAATTATCATTCATCATAAGATCATAGTTTTTTATCATTACATAAATTAAACAACATTTATCCATCCATCCATACATTTACATCACATCATACATCCATATATCGTCTATTCTACACACACATTTATCATTAAATCATCACATTTGAAATTAAATCATTCATATAGAACATCACATAATAAATGCATCCATCACATAGAAATCATAAATCATAATCATATCACATCAACTGCATCTCATATATTTTTATCATTAGTGTCAAGTATATAATAAAGTCTAAAAATACATCATCCACAATGAGCTACATCATAATATACATCATCACAATAGCATCTACGATCTGCCACTGCCAGAATAGGTGGGCCCAACAGGACCAGTACCACCACCACCCCTGGAAGGACCAGGATCTCTGGGTGGAGGCTGTGTCACCCCCTCGCTCACTTTCCATGTGTGCATCTGCCCAGATCATGACGAGGCATAACTGACTCTACACTCAAGAGACATTGTATCATGATATCTACCTCTATAAAACTCTACCTCTCGGCCAACCCGCAAAACCTCTCTCATGTAATATCCTACAGAGGTGCCATCAACCACTCTTTGGAGGGTCTCTACTGTCTCCTATGCCCTCTTGGAAATCTTCCAAGCACTGTCTCTCTCAACTGTCAAAGTGGCCACTTGCGTCTATACAACTGCCAACTGTCCCTAAACTTGCGCTAAAGCCTAAGCATGAGCTTGCACCTGGGCCTGCATCTGAGTCTGGGTCTGAATGAGAAAACCTCGAGCCTATACCAACTGCACCTGTAATGTCTGAACCTGTGTCTGAAGACCTACTATCTGTCTTTGTTGATTTACTGTTGGCACTGTCATTGCTTGCCTCTTGCGAGGCCTACTGGATGATGGAGCATTGCTAATGGCTGGCCCTACCCCTCTGTCCCCTCCACTGCCACCATCACTTTCATCACTGCTAATGTCATCACTACCACTCTCTATGCTATTGCCTGCCGGAGTATCACCCTTGCCCTCTGTGGATCCCTCTACCACATCATCCTCTACTGGTAATGGTGCTAACTCATTTGGGATGGTGATGCGAGGATGTGGAACCAAGGCCAATAATGCAACATACTCCTCGGTGACCGGTGCCTCTGCAATATCTTTGCGCATGTCCCAGGGTGATGGTTGCAATGCCTTGTATCCCTCTACTAGAGCATCATAAGACAGGCAGGGACCCCAATCAGGAATATCCATCTATCGCCTAGCATAGTGGGAAAATCCCTGTGGCATACACTACACAATGTCGTACTGCCTGTATACTCTGCGAAGTAGGAATCTCTCTAGAACAAGCGATGTCCGGCCGATTAGATACATGGAATCACAGAGAAATCCCAACACTGCATCATCCTCATCCCACTGCTCACAATCGAGGTATGGATGTCAAGTAACTATCTTGGTGTCATCAAACACTCGCCTCTAGTGCTCTAACTTGCCCATCCAGGCCTGTGTAAACTGACCTCTATATCTAAACACATAAGGTCTGCTTGGTGGTCTATCTACAACTCGAAAAGGCTAAGCAATAGAAAAATGCTCCCATGCCCACACCTATAACAGGGTCATCCCTGTTAATAAGCTCCGCGCTCCAAGGTACACAACAAAGTGAAAATCATGATAGAGATGTGCCAACATGCACATCCCCCATGCATATCTGGTACCATGTACCATCATGCTCTCTAGAGTCCTACCCTAGCTAACAAGGAATCTCGTTGACCTATGATCAGGGCAAAGGAAACCTCCAATGAAACTAGTAAGCACTGCTGGTGGTGTTGTGTAAGAATTGGCGATCCTCCTCCATCGGATGTTCATACTTGTAATGTCCTAATCCTGAAATACTCTGCGAAGAGCATCTCTACCACCGGTCCCATGGGAATCATATACTATGATATCTCCCATGAACGAAATGTGTAGAATAAACCACACATCCTTAGATGTGATCATCATCTCACCAGTGGGTAGGTGAAAGGTGTTGTGGTCACTATGCCACCTCTCGACCAAAGTAGTCAACAGACCCTGATTAATCCTAATTTGGGGCATATCAAGTAAGCTGGTCAAACCAGATCGGCCTATCACCTAGAGCTCATCTAGTGTTAGATGAGGTATCAAGTCTGTAGTCCATGGAAACCTCTCTCACATCTAGAGAGTACCCTAATCCTCCTATCATCATAACGAAAAATCCACAATCAATGAAATATGTCAAGAAATCAAAAAGTTATTCTACTATCAAGTCTATTCAAAGTTTTGGTATGAATTTTCGATCAAAATTCATGGCCGAATATCAACAAACCTCACCTATCATGAGGTTCATCAAACATTATCTAATCTCACCTATCATGAGATTTATCAGATATTGAATCATTTCCTCTCCTATCATGAGGATCATCACAAATAGGATTTTCTTCTCGCCTATCATGAGAAGTTAGCCTTATTTAAATCATCAATCCAACACATCAAGAATTTGGATTATCAATCATACCAATCCAAAGAATGGACATGATCAGAATTGACAAAATCAGGGTTCACTAAGTCAAAATCTTCAATTCTGACATGAAAGCGCTAAATCAGGCTTCCAAAGTGCTAAATCCCAGAAACACTACTTTATCGATCAAAAGCGCTAAATCAGGCACCCAAAGCGCTAAATCTTGAAAGCATTATTTCAGCACTCCAATGTGCTATAATAGGCATCCAAAGCACTAAAATTCCCGAAGCGTAACTTTATCGCATCAAAACGCTACAACAGTCCATCAAAGCGTCACTTTACCAGAAGCGCTAAGATAGACCATGAAAGCGCTAATCCACTAGATCAAAGCGCTAGAACTCTCTAAGTGCTAAGATTTGGCATCAAAGCGCTAAATTTCAACTCCTAAGTGCTATATCAATGAAATCGCTACATTATCCTATGGAAGCGCTAGAGTTTTTAATGCAAGTGCTAAAAATCAAAGTGCTAATCTACCTACTGGAAGCGCTACACCAAAGTGAAAGCGCTACAGCGTGGCTTGAAAGCGTTAAAATAGACTAAAAAATGCCTAAAACTATGAAATGCATAAAAAACAAAAAATGCATGAATTACGAGGAGGTTAAGGGGTCCGTACGTAGTTAGTCATCGATGACATCGAACGCGCTTGAAACGATGAGTGTGGTAGGGGATAGGGATCCTGCTCCAGCTAGCTAAAATGTCTCTATCAAAGGATTTTCTAAACTCAAATAGTGCAAATGACTTTGAAAATGACCTTTTGGACTATATATAATTTTTGAAAAGGTATTTTTGGTGGGTTTTATTATCTTTTAATTAATTTTATCCACAAAATTAATTAAAATTCATCTATGGGCTAAATTTCTTCATCATTTGTCGGGAGATAAATTATTTCATCATCAAAATCATTATAAAAACATCAAAAAATCATAAATTTTTGAAAAATTCTAAAAATCATCAAATCATTAATTTATCTCCCTAGGGGGCATATTATCATCAAACATCTAAAAATCAATGTCTAGGGCATACAAAATTATTTTTCTTTATCATCGATCCTGGTAGTAGTAGCAAAATTTTCTTCGAAGCAATGCGTAAACACATCACTTCAAAGAGGGGGAAAATGTACACACCTAAAATTGGTCTGGAGCATCCAATTAATTAAATACAAATTATTTGATTAATTATCCTAATTTCCTCTACTATTGAATAAATAGAAATATTTATTTATATAGTTCACATTTAAATTCATTTTAATTAAATAAACAAAATTAAATACTTTGTCTGATTTAATTATCAAATCCCTATTTTATTCTATCACATCGATCTCAAATTAATTAAATAAAGAACAAAACACTTTATTGATTAATTATCATATTCTTCTATTTAATTTAATAAACAACTTCTAGAGTTCGTTTTATTAAATTATTTATCCCTCTTTTGCTAATTTAAATAAATCAAAATATTTGAAATAAAGCATAAGGAATATTCCATCTATAATTCCTCAAAAATGAATTAGATATCCTATGTCTAATTTATGTCTAAAATATATCACAATTAATGCTTTGAAACTTCACGGGGAGTTTTGGAGACAAATTGAAGACAAATTCCAAAATCTTTTCTCAATCCTCCTCCATTAATCTTTCCTCTTCTCTTGCCTAGTGTTTTCATGGGTAGAGACAATCACCAAATTTCTCTCAATCTCCTTCGTATCTCACCGTTCAATCCTCCAGATTGAATCCAAGCCTCTCAATGCCTTCCCTATGCATTTCTACAGCCAGGAATTCTATAAATACAGCCTCATTGAACCAAGAAAAGGATCCAAATAATCAAGTTTATGCACTCTTACTCTGTAGGAATCCAAACATCAAGCATCAAGTATTCAACATTCAAGCATCCAACAATCAAGATTTCATAACATGGCTGCCTCCTATAGCTGCATTTATCTGTTTCATGTCAATTTCATGCTAGTTTAATTCATTTATCATCTAGTATTACCATATTTAGCTCCATATCATTGCTTCAGCATCCATCTCATTCTTTGAATTGTCATTTTAACAATCATAATGTCCTCATGATCTGAGAGCCATTGTGATTTAATAAATCTCTGGAGATAGAGAACAATATGACGCTTTTAATTGGTTATCGCTTTGAGTTAGTTGAATTTGATTTATCTTTGATATAATGTCTTATTAAGAAGTTTTTTGTGCTTTATACCTTATTCCACACTTACAACTGTTGCTTTCAAGATGGAAGACGGTGTTGCCTCATTGCTATCTAAAGAGATGCGGATGAAGTCTTCAGAGATGGCCAAAGAATCTCTTGTTGTTTGAGGTAGACCAAAGGAGAAAGGTAAGAAGAAGGACAAGAAGTCGAAATCCAAATCTACAGGGAGATCAAAGTCTCTTGGTAAAAAGTTCAAGGTGAGATGCTAGAGCTATGGGCAACCTCGACATATCCGAAAGGACTACAAGGAAAAGAAGAAGAAGAATGCTTCTAACAATGAATCTTCTCAAAGTGATGTAGATGCCTTCATTGCAGCAGCCTTGACAACTCAGGCATCTCATGAAGTCTGGTTAGTCGACTTAGGTGGTTCTTTTCACATGACGTCCAATAGAGTATTGTTCTCTAAATATGAGAAGTATGACACTGGAAAGGTATACTTGGCAAGTGATTCAACGTTGGAGATAGTTGGTAGAGGAAGAGTCAAAATTCAGTTTCCTAACGAGAGAGTCAAAGGTATTGGTGGCGTACTTCACATACTAGGCCTGACTTGAAATATTCTTTTTGTCAGTAAGTTAAATGATGCTGGTGTAGAAGTTTATTTTTCAAGTAAGGGATGTAAAATGGCTAGAGGTACAATGGTGTTGGCTAAGGGTGTTCATACTGGCACTCTGTACAAGCTGGATGCACATCTTGTTCTTTGTAATAGTGCCTCTGTAAAGTCAAACATTACTGCACCTATAGAGTAAGATGAAGACACTTCTCTAGCTGCAAATGCTATGGAGGTAAAACTCCCAGCTAAGAAGACTATGTTGTGGCATCACAGACTTGGTCACATTGGTGAGAAAGGTTTAAAAACCTTGAAGAATAAAAATCTTGTAGAAGGGCTTGATGATTGTAACCTTGAGTTCAATTTTTGCGAACATTGTATCTATGGGAAACAACACCGTGTTTCATTTTATTCTAGTCCTCACAAATCTTCTGGTATACTGGATTATGTTCATTTTGATGTGTTTTGTCCAGTTAATGTTCCTTCGTTATCAAAGTATAGATATTATATATCTTTTATTGATGACTGCATGAGAAGGGCATTTGTATGCTTTATTAAAAGTAAATTAGAAGTATTCAGTTGGTTTAAAGAATTTAAATCTTTGGTAGAAAATCAGACTAGAAGGAAAATCAAATGTTTGAGGACAAACAATGGCAGTGAATTTTTTCTGCAAATTTTGAAAGGTATTGCACTGATCATAGAATTAAAAGGCATAAGACAACACCTTACACTCCACAACAAATTGGAGTGTTGAAAGGTTGAACAGGATGCTGATGGAAAAGGCAAGGAGTATGTTGAGCGGTGTTGGTTTGGAGCAGATGTTCAAGGTTGAGGCTATGTCTACAACATGTTATCTAATAAATAGATCTCCTTTCTCTACTCTTGTTGACAAGACGCCTTTGGAAGCATGGTCTGGTAAGAAGCCCTCTCTGAGGCATGTCCGTGTATTTGGCTGAGGCATATGTTTATGTGCGAAATGAAAAGAGATCTAAACTAGATAACAAGGTTGTCAAGTGTATCCTCATCAATTATGGAGTTGGTGTGAAGGGATACAAGCTTTGGAACCCTGTTACTGAGAAGGTTTTGTATAGTAGAAGCGTGATATTTTATGAGCTAAAACCTTCAGTATGTGATCAATAGTTTGGGACACATCAGATTGACAAGAAGAAGGATGTAGTTGAGTTTCCCCAAACTCCAGAAAGGGAAAAGCTACATAGTGTGCCTGAGATTGAGGAGAGTTCAAGCAGCTCTGGAAGTTCTGATGATGAAGAACAACCTCAGCCTATAAGAAGGTCTACACGAGGAAAAAAACAACCCGAAAGGTATGGTTTCTCTATGTTAGATTCGAACTATGCCTATGCTTTAATTACTAGCACTAATGAGCCTAGGACTGTAAAGGAAGCAATCATCATGGTTGATTCAAAGTCTTGGTTGGAAGCCATGAATGAAGAAATGGATTCTTTGAAAAAGAATGAAACCTGGAATTTGGTACCACTGCCTAAAGGGAAAAAACCTTTTGGCTGTAAGTGGATATTCAAAAAGAAGATAGGTCTTGATGGCAGTGTTGAGAAGTATAAGGCACGACTGGTTGCAAATAGTTTTTCTCAAATTGAGGGAATTGATTATGGAGAGATTTTTACCCCTGTAGCAAAGTTGACATCCATCAGATTTTTATTGTCATTGGCAGCTATGTATGATTTTGAAATTGAGCAAATGGATGTGAAGACAACATTTCCCCATGGTGAGTTGGAAGAAGAAATCTACATGTCCTATCCTGAGCATTTTGTTGAAAGAGGTAAACAAAATCTGGTCTGTAAGTTGAATAAATCTCTCTATGATTTAAAGCAATCTCCTAGAATGTGGTACCAAAAATTTGACACTTTTGTGTTTTCAATTGGTTTTGTGAGATCAAAATTTAATCATTGCATTTATTATAAATCTGAGAATGATCGTGTGCGTGTTATTACCCTATATGTGGATGATATGTTATTCATTGGAAATAGCAAGACTATGATTTCTGATCTTAAATCTCAGTTGTCTACAAAGTTTGAAATGAAAGATCTTGGTCCAGCTAGGTAAATTATTGGAATGGAGATAACCAGGGATAGAACAAGCAGAAAGATTTGGGTCAGTCAAAGTAAGTATGTTAAGACAGTTCTTGAGAGGTTTAGCATGGATGACTGCAAGCATCTTGTTGTTCCAATCATGCATGGAACTAAGTTGTATGTTGAAGACTATCCAAAGTCTGCTACTAAGATGGAGGACATGACCAGTGTGCCTTATGCAAGTGTTTTTGGCAGTTTGATGTATTCCATGGTTTGTACAAGACCAAACATTGCCCAAGCAATGGGATTTCTAAGCCGATTTATGATAAATCTGGGAAGATCACATTGGGATGCTGTGAAGAGAGTATTTAGGTATTTGAAGGAGACTTCAGATTATGCACTATGTTACCATGGCAATATGGTTGCATCAAAAAAATATCTCAACATCCAAGGTTATGTTGATTTAGATTGGGCAGGGGACATTGACAGTAGGTGAACCACCAGTGGATACACTTTCATTCTTAATGGTGGAACAATCAGTTAGATGAGAAAGCAACAGGTTCTAGTTGCTTTATCCACGACAGAGGCAGAGTACATGGCTGCAAATCATGCCTATAAAGAGACTGTTTGGTTAAACTGTTTGTGTTCAGACATTGGATTTAATGCTGGACAAATTTCAATCTACTGTGATAGTCAAAGTGCCATTTGTTTGGCAAAGAATCCTACCTTTCATGCTAGGACCAAGCACATTGATGTGCAATATCATTTCATAAGGGATATGGTTGAAGATGGAAAGGTCAGTTTGGAAAAGGTTGACACCTTGAAGAATGTTGTAGATGCTTTGACAAAGCTGGTTAGTACAGACAAGTTCAAATGGTGTGCATAATCAATGGGCCTTGGGGCCTATGACAGACAGTGATTTTTTGAAGCCATGGGGGTAGCTCTAAGTGTTCGCCTAGTGGGAGCTTGTTGAGAAAATATGTCTCAACTTCTAGCTTGAAGCCCCATCTTTATATACTTGGCATTAAAATTGTTTATCTATGGCTTTATCGCCATACTATGCACAGTCTCCTTCCTCACCACGGTGGCCATGGTAACAATCTTTTAGCACTGGTTGGTAGTTACCATCGTACTGCGGCCAGTCAAGAGACTGATCACGATGGTCGTGGTAAGACTGCCAGCGGCCTAGCTGGGAGTTACCGTTGTACCGCATCCAGTCAAGAGACTGACCGCAGTGGCCGCGGTAAGACTGCCAACGACCTAGCTAGTAGTTACTGCTGTACTGCGGTGGTCGCGGTAAGACTGAAAACGGTCAACCAAGTCGGTTCACCACCATACCATAGGGTGTCTCATGCCTAGCCGCTGTAGCATGGTAAGAGCTCTGATGAGCTCGATTGGCTGATCGCCATATCACAAGCTAGTTGGATGGGCTCGATGGTAGCACGGTAAAGACTTGGAGAGCTCAGTCAAGCTCGGGGCCAATCTTGACCGAGTTGGACTTAGTGACAGAAGTAGATGATGAATGAGATGTGGACACATGGCTCAGTGTCTGAACGATGATTGGACAAAAACCAAAAGAGTAATTACAATAGGTGCAGGTCATCCTAGGGTGACAAAAACAAAACTTGATTTGGGTGATGGCATTAATGTCTAGGTGGCTCGATGCAGGAAGATCGGTATGGAAAGATCATTGGTGCAATTGGATCAGAGATTGATGTACCCTATGATCGATGGTTGATTGACAGAATTGAATGCAACATTTGACTTAAGGAATTTGATGACATATTGCATGGAATGAGAGTTTTTGAAAAATAACTGTATGTTAGGAATAACATTGTAATAGTGAGATAATTCTACGAGTACTATTGTGAGCTGATCAAAGAAGACTGTAATATTGTATGTAAATGTTTTGTTACTGAAATACAAAAATAGTCTTGACTTTGTGTGGTGGGTTTTTAACCTGAAAAGGTTTTCTCACACAAGTCAACTGTGAATTCTCAACTGTGTGTTCTATATTTTAAATTTTCTAATCATCTCAAGTAGTTTTAGATGCTATTGAAACTTGTTTATGCTCTTCTCCTCTATTGTATTAGTGTTAAGGGAATGTATTTCGCAGTATTAGGTCTCTATATCCTCCATGTTTTTCCCTTTATCTTCATCTGCTCTATAATCTGCTTGAGATTGTCTCTCTCCTTTTCCTCTCTAGCTTTGCTAGTTTCAAAAAATTTCAAGTATGGTAGGTGTGGAGGGGAGCTTCAAAAATTGGAGCTCTTGGGTGAAGAACCATAGTATTTATTTTTTTGGGACAAGATTGAGCACTGGTGTATGATGAGTTAAAGCCTGATTAATTTTTGAGCTTGATAAGGCATTCCAAGAGTACCAATGTGATTCACTAGCCTTGCACCCAATTGTCCTAATTTTGGATTCACCTTGACAACCTCCTTATATATTTCTATTAAATTATTTTGTGCAATATTTTCCCTTTTGACAAATAATGAAGTGAGGTTGTCTAGAGAAACGTAGTATGATTTTTGAGCTACCTTGTTATTGAGATGGCATGGGTCTTGAAGGTAGTTGTATGCCTTATGAAACCTATTATTGAAAGCACTAATGATATTATTACCCTTCATTTTCACTCCTATGAACAACCTATACAAATATATAGGCTCAATATAGAGTTTGAATCTATTCGAAACAAAAAAAATCATGTATCCCCATGACTGAATGGACCTAGCTAGTAAATGAACATACTAGTAAAAAGCTTCCCCCCCAAAGGAAAATGGAAATAATTTGAAAGAAAAATCCTCATGCCCAATCTACCTGCTAGCTAAATTTTTGTCAAAGACCATGAGATGTTCTTTTGTAGTGCTATTGGCATCATTAGTGTGAAACTTTGAGAATTTTTTTTTTGGATTTTTGGGTAGGTCATGATAGGCACTGAAATGAATAGGATAAGCATTGGTGGGTAACCAAGCCATTGGTGGAGGTGTTGGTTGTGGTACTATAGAAGGTATTTGAGATGATGATGATGGTAGAATGAAATATGACGATGAAGTGGAAGTATGAGGTGGAGTTGATGATGATCACCCCCTATTACTCTTCTAGCTCTGGTAGGGGATCTAAGCTCAATACGTTCTCCCTGTTTTGATGTAGATATGAGTATTCTCTAAAATATATTGAGAGAAAAAGAATCTATACGATCCAAATTTTAAAGGAAAACCCTCCTTCTAAGGCCAATTCTGTTGATGAGTGCTTTTGCACATTCACAACAAAGGAAAAGTAATAGAGTACCCTATCTATTGAAAGGAAATCAAACTTCAAAAACTCTAGAAAGATAACCCCAAGGCTTCGATTGTTAGGTCTTGAATTTGCATAAAATGACTCAGTGGTTTATGTTTTTTAATTTTTATAAGGGGCCTTACACTTTTAAGCTATAAATTTGAGAACACGGGTTTGTAAAATCTAAAAAATGGAGTGAAAATCTAGTTGTATTTTCATATCTGAAATCCGAAAATGAATTTTATCATCCAATGTGACAATTTTGATGGTAATTTTCTTTCTATATACTAACCCAAATTTTAGAATATAAAAGATGAGGGTTGAGAAACTAAATCTGAAAAATCTAAGGAAAATAATAGTGGCTAATGTTGTAGATAAACAAATCTCCCATAAAAACCAAATTCTGTTGAATCAGGGTTAAACCCACAACAACATAGAAACAATACAATATTCAAAGGAAAAATTATAGACTATAAATATTTAAACATATATCTAATTTTTGGCACAACATAAATGAATACCATAGTTGAACTATTGATGTAAAATGCTTATACTAACCATGCAAAGTAACTTACAATCATAAAATTACAAATGGTATGAGTAGCAAGATTTATCAAATACCTTTAACACTTTTTTATTATTATAACTGAACTTGAACTAAGATTAGAAGAAGGAACTATGAATGCATTCATAAACAACAAGAAAAACACTAGAAATTCAATGCCTTTTCTTGTATTAATCTCAAAATATTGTTACAAAACTCTTGTTCAACCCCTTTACAAATGAGAGAAGGCTCTCTATTATAGAAACGATTACAAATTCAATGGTAGAGATCAACTCAACATCAATGGTCCATATTACATTTACATTTAATATTGGAGGGGCACTAAATGATTACAAAATATTCCTTCTTATCCCTTCAATTTAAAATTCCATCATATATGGACCTAGGAGAATGTAAAATATATTAATATAAATTTTACATTAAATACATCTTACAAAATCCTTGCAAATTTGGGTGCACACACTTTGAGGTAGATATTATAGTTGGATAGAAAATCTAAAAAATTATCATCAATTATACTTTTTCCCTTATAACCTATTTAACAAAAATAGTTTGTGCAATTGTAACTTTATTGTCAAGAGGGCCTAGAACAACATGTACTTTGTAGCCAAAAAATTCATATTCATCCATCAGATTGATGTGGATCTCGATGTAGGTGAACCTATGTATTATTACTTCCCTCGACCTGACCAAAAATTATGCAATAGTCCAAAAATTCTTGATCTAAACTATCAGTGAGCTCTTTATGTATAACCTTCCACCATTTTTGTTTTAGATCCACATCATTTAGTTTTTTCAAAGTGTTGACTGGCACTTTCACCATATCCCACAAAAATTGGTCACAATCAACCAACATGTCATTGAATTGGCTAATTATGGCATTTACCTTAGACATTACCTGAGTCATCACTTCTCTCCAAAAATCTAGCATGTACATCCAAAATATTGGTTGTCTAATCTCCTCTTTGGACAAAATTTCCTCTTTGTTGATTACCTCCACATGAAACTTCTTTATTGCCTCTAATTTGGGACATACCATCCCATAGTACTTGGAGAAGGTTGTGCAATCCTCAACCATCTTACAATTTACTCTTTCAAAGTAAGGAAATAATTTTCCATCTCCAAACCATTTCACTTTCCCTATTACTAGTACCAACAATGTTGTTGATCTACTCATGAGTGGACTAAGCCCATGTTTTCATTTGTTCCATTTATTAACCTCCTCCTTAGAGACTAAATCTAGATTTGTATCCTTTTCAAGAACACTTTTAATAGGCATCACAAGTTATTGAATAATGAATACTAGTTCTGCAATCTATGCTTTCAACTACTCCTTTTTCACTTGATCTTTATCCATTTTCTCTAGAATTTTCGACAATGACCGCTAGAATTCATTGATTCCCCGTGCTCTCTTTGTGGGGCTGATGTAGATTGATGAAACATTATACACTTTTAGAAAAAAATTGTTGGTATCTCTATCCACCGTGGGAGTAGCAACATGAAGGATTCTTGATCTTGAGGCATCCCCACATGTGACCTTATTTTGGCATTATTTTTCTCCTTGGGCTTCCCAATATGGGCCAAAATCATCTCAATACTTTCCTACAAAGTTTCTATTATAGGATCCCTATTTTTTATCTTTTCTTTGAGCCAAATAGGAGTTTCTACCTTCTTTGATGAAACATGAATTTCTGAGGACTTATTTTCTTTCACAACCTCCTATTTTTTCCGACTATCTTTTTCTTAGTTATCTTCCTCTATTTACTTCTCTCCATGGGATTCTATTGCTTTAATTTTTACCATCTCCTTAGAATATTTCTCCTCATGTAATAAAAGAACAAAATTATCCTCCATTGCAGATAATCCTTCCATATACTTCCCTTCTTGTTTATGCATTTTCTCAGAAATCTTATCCACACTCTCCATGGAAGGTGGTTCTAGTAAATATTGAGAAGAAGGGGAAAGAGAGGCCTAGGAAAGCTAGTTGATTATTTCCCTATTGGAAGGGGAGAGGAGGATGCCTACAAATGGCTTAGGAAAATTGGAAACATGAGACATGAATGACTCAGGTAGACTAAGACAGGTAGGAGAGGAAGTGGAAGGGATGGTGGGGGGAAAGGTAGAGATAGTGAATTTAGGAGTGTAAAAGGAGGAAGATGAGGGAATTGAAGTAATGGATGCAAAGGGGGATGATTCCACCAGAATGGAAAAAGTGGAGGGAGTGGGAACAAAAGAAGTAAGGTGGTAAAAAAGGTCAATTTTCATGGGCAAGAAAAGGATGGGTAGAGGAATTGGAGTAGAAGAAATGGAAAAGGATGTGGATTAAGGAGAAGAAGATGGTGGATGAGATGGAGGATCTAAAACCGAAGGTGGCAAATGAGGGTTTGGAGGAGGAGGAGGATTTGTAATTGGAGGAAGACAAGGTGTATAATATTCCTTAGGGATGGACTCCATTGTTGTGGTCGCCAAATTATTTTTCCTCTTAGGAGGTGGCTTAGTAGCTTCTCTAGCCTTCCTTTTATATACCTTAAGATTCTTTGACTGGTATTTTTCTTCTATGTTTTTCCTACCTTTCCCCTTGGCCTTTGTGGGATTGGACACTTCCTTATAGAGATTATGCCTGAAGCCCCCTCATCTTCAGTCTTCTTATCATCCTCACTTTTTGGGGCTTCACTTGATCATTAATCCACCTCCTTGTCCTTCTAAGAACCAAATAAGTAATGCCATCAAAATCTATTTCTTCTTCTTCTATCTAGTCTGGGAGAGGGAGAGGTTATATGGCCACCTTATTATATTCATCTTCATCAATAAACTTCTCCTCGTACAACTGATCAAGAACCTTGAAGAGATGAACAGTGTAAACATATTCCAATGCCACCCTCATGTAGGAACTTTTGAGGATCTCATAATCATTTGATAAATTTTCCCAAAAGTCCTCTATATGCAATTGGTGTGCATATTTGCTTCCCACCACTTCTTCATTTTATCAAAAGGGTAAAAATTACCACACTAGATATGAAAGTTAAACCTAAGTCTTTGGATTTCCACATCTGAATGCTCAATCAAAGGTGTTGAAGGACACAAGAAAATTCCTCTTATCATAGTTAGAGGTTAATGAACCCTTGCTTTATGCTTCCCATGAAGCAAGTGAAGTGATGTGCATAATTTCCTAGTTAGCTCCAACATCACAATCCTATCAATAGGATACTAAGGCAATCTATAGGGTGTCCTTGAGAAATCCTTAATTATAAAATATGTGAATTTTGGGTATTGAATAAACCAATACTCAAATTGCTTGACCATTTCCATAGTGAAGAAATTTAATCTAGCCCCCAAGTCTCCTTGCAATATCCCAAAAAATAAATTTTTGAATGTATCATTAACTCTTTTATAGTCGTGCATTTCATTCTAGTACTACAGCTATGGGTAGCATTCATATACAATATGTTTATTTGGGATCATACCCACATTGCCTTCGCAAGTCAAGTCTCTATACCTAAATTTCATTGCTAGAAAATACACCACATAAGAAGTCATGTAAAAGGTGGAAGAATTCTTCACCTCAAAAATTAATTCATGAAGACTATCAATGACAATCTTTTCCCATTCAAATTTAGTCTTTCATCTTAATATATCCTCAATGAGGTAGAGCATACAATTCTCAAATGTGGATGTGAATGGAAGCCCTTTTACTTTGTTGAGGAGTGTAACTAGACCATTTAATTAATCATTGAAGTCACTCCTATATAGGGTCTTTGTAAAGTTACTTGCATTTTCTCTTGGTTTCTTCATCCAATTTTTATTGACGAGTTGGAGGAAGCCACTAGATTCAATAGTAAAGACCTTGGTTGCATATTTTTGGTTGGGAACAATCACCTAAGACAAAGAAAAAACATTGAATTTTCATGGAATAGAAGTGGGGGGATAGGTCATCAAGGACTCTCCCTTTTGTTGCAATTATCCTTTTGGAGTCTTTATGATAGTATTCCCAAGATCCCATGATTAACTCAAGGTAAAGAATGGAAGGTGGGAATCTTGCTACTTAGGCTATCTCACTTTGCCATATCTTCAATGCCAAATTAGTCCTTTGGGCTCTAAAGATCCTCGCCTTGAATTCTTTTATATCAACATGCCCGAGGTTAGTGTCAAACACTTTTTCCCATGTGGACATGATCTTCGAATGAACTCATACTTCATTTTTTATGCTCTATGTAGTTTTTCCATATAATCTGGAAAAGATAGTGCATAATTAACATTTTGGGAATGTCTAATTTTGAGAACTAGTGTCATTATCAATCCCTCAAGTTATGCATATAAATTTATCAAAAATGTATATATAATTATGATCAAGAGCATCTTACACATGCATGAAATCATCCACAACTAAAAGAATCCCCAAAATTAAGCATATTTTAATCATTTGTGGGTTTTATAGCTTTGCTTGTCTGGAGACCTTATGAGATTTGATGCATTACCGGGATCAAATTTTTGGTGTGAATTTTGATTGTGGGCCTTCAGGAGATGGTATTTCTGCAAAGGAATCCCCATATGACATTTCTACAAGTTTTGAATAGTCTAAGGAAAAATCCATCTAAGGTTTTGCAACATTTTGGATAATAAGGAAAACTATGATAAAACTCCCACAAACACCAAATTTTCAAACTTAACAAAAAACACCTTCCCCAAAATAGACAAAATGCCTAAATGCATAGAAATCATGCAAGAGATGGTGAGATTTACCCAAGTATCTATAGAATTTGAGGGCATGCACCACACGATGATCCAACTAGGAACAAAGTGTAAGGAAAGATTGAATAACCATGAAAATTATTGCTTGAATTCCTCCAAACCACTCCATAGCTCTTAGGTGTGAAAAAAAAAATAAAACCTCCCATTTATATCCAACCAAAAACCTAGCACAATAAATGCCCTCCTGACAATGTGGTACACACTAAAAGGTGCAAAATTAGGGATCTAGAAGGTGTGTGGGGAATTGGGTAGGGAGAGTTTTGAGGGTTTGTGTGGATAAGAGGATCCCTAGTTTTACAGGAAACCACACCACAAAGACCCATAGTGTGATCCACATAGGATGACCATTATGAAAAACCAAACCCCATGAGGATCCACATTACGTGAGAATTTACCTAATGTGGGACTTGACCTTAGTGAGGATCATCATTAGCTAGGCCTTTTACTAAGTTGGACCTTATGTAAGCTTTAATGAACTGCAATTTTTTAGGCAAAGGAAGTCAATAAGGGACTAAGCCAAAAAGAAACCAAAACTCACAACTAACATAAGGAAAGGTGCAAAAAGGTGATCCTGAAACCAAAACCAAACCAAAAAAGCCAAAAATGAAAAGGGGGGTCCTCATGTTCAATGGGCATGTATGCAAGACACAACAATAATTTCACAATATTGAGATAGAATGATGTCATTGGGAACTCTTGACCCTATTTAGTACATTATTGTGAATAATAGATGTTTTAAGGAGCTCCAAAGTGGATATTTACATAGATTTCATTCAAGATGTTTGATGAGGTCGTGTAATCCCTTAGGAGTAGTCAAACGAGGTGCTTGGATGGAATTCTAGTGATTTCTTATGGTGACAACACAATTGGAAGATTTGATTTTGAGTGTATTTACTTATTCATGGCCTTTCTTGATAGCTCCAATGATAGAATTGTAGTTATGTAGATTTTTTTGGTAGTTGATATTATTGGAATAGGTTTCTTGGATTTGATTTGATTTTTTAATGAAGGGTGGTTTACTTCAGTCTTGGGGAAGGGATCATACTATATTCCCTTTTTTTGTTAGGTAATGAAGATGAAGTTTGCTCCACTTCTATCTCACCTCTATCAATGAGATCTTGGATGCAATATTTTAATTCCATGCACTTATTAATAGTATGAACATTAATATTGTGGAATTCATAATACTCATTTTACTTTTACCATGAGGGTTTAGGTTAATTTTTGTCAAAGCGAACTTCACTAGTGAAATGTGATCATGGTATCTTTCATGAGTTTTTGAAATATCACTGCCACATGTTCTCCTAATAACATATATTTTTGTTTCTTTTTTTCTTGTTTGGGATGATCAAAGGGGATTATGATGTTAGAGGGATTCTGAAAGTTATATATATGTTTTTAGTTAATGATTTGTTACCAACTACATTTATTTTCTTTCTAAACAACTTCAATTTTTCAATTTGAGTTTGATTTTGGTCATGGGAGTAAATCTTAACTAATCAGCTTGAAAATACATTTTTTTATGTTTATTCCTTTTTTGATGATCTTTTTAAAGTTTGATACATAATGTGCTTGTAGATGGAAATCCATCTCCAAATTAAGTTTTGTGATAAATATGTGAATAAGTTACTCTTCTACAATAAGAGAACCTAAAATATACTTTTAAGGCCTTTTCCTTGATTGTTGTTTGTCATTGCAAAGGTCTAGATCATTGTTAACTTGTGTTTAACATTATATTATAAGTATTTGGAATTTTTTTATGAGTTCATCAAATGAGGTGATATTTCAAGGATTAGATTCCTAAGGTTCAAGGAAAGAGGTAGAGCAAGTAGATGTCTTCATAGGAAACCTTTTTAGAAAATCATATAAATTTATTCTCTTTTTATCTTAGTGAAAAATTTAGTTTTAGCACAACAAAGACTAATTCATTAGCACAAAAAATTTAATTTTAGTGCAAACACCAATCTAATTATTCACTAGTATATACATCATTTTTAGTAGCACATGAAATATTTCTTTCATATAGATTTTTCATTAGTGTCCAAGTGCTTTAGGAAACAACATAGATGCTCCATCTTGACATGCAAATGCTTTAAAGATCAATGTAGATGTTTGTTTCTTATTCCCTAGCACATAAATTATTTTTTGCAACATAGTGTTGAGATTTATTGGTAGTGTGGAGCAATTAAATAACCAATTATAAATGCATATAACAAAAATAAAAAAAATTACATAAAGAACACATGAAATTTAATGTAGTTCATCTAATACGGGCTATGTCCACAAAAAAAATGTCTAATTTTACTATCCAACAAAAATAGAAGTTAGATTAACTCAGAACAATATCCATAGTTGTGTGTACTATAAAAAATGAATTCAATCTGCAATCTGCAATCCATGTAACTCTCATGTTGTGTGCTCATTTACCAAAACCATGATATATCACTCGTGTGCTGATATGTGCTCTTTTAATTTCACATAAATGTGAATTTTCACATTCATTTTGTAGCAAAGAAATAATCATAGTTTTGGAATTTAAAAACTATTTTTCAATTGAAACTATTAACAATTTTTTATATTAAAATATGGCTCTTTTTTTGGGCGGGGAGCTTCCCCTAGTGGCCCCCACTAGGTGCTCTATTCCCACACCTCCATTAAAGTATGATCCCCTCATACCCCGTAGGAGGGGATCTTCCCCCTACACTCCCTTGTTAATTAATTTTGGGGGTAAATTTGGCTACCAAAGTCACCAAAATATTAACAAAAATCATGATCAGGATCCATAGACCAACACATAGATGCCTCAAGGCCTCACATAAATGACATGGACCCCATCACAAATGAATTTTATTATAAACCACTTTAAATATTTTCAATTTCCTAGCCTTCATAAGCTCATAAATGCACTCAAATGATAATTTTTGAGTTTCCAAAGAGTAATAACTATTGGCCCTGCAAGGTCATGATTATATCTTTCTTTCTTTAAATTTATTCCTTACACAGGGAATTGATATTGCCTGTCATTCAAATGAGGATATGATTCCCTCATCGGTACCTTAAGGTTACCATCATGTTCTTCAATATACTCCTAAGTGGCTCATATATTGAGATGATGGGACAAGCCGTGCATGGACACATTTAATCCAACCGCCCCTTTAGCGAATGTTGGAGTCCCTAATCTTTTTTTGCCATCATTTAGGCATATTTTGGTTCCTCGTGATGACAATTTTATAGTACCCTCCTGCTCGACAGTACCTAGCATTAACTGTTGGTTTAATTTTATCCTTCTTCACATGCATCGACATATCTTACAAGATTTTATTCACAATTATCAATTGTAATTATGGTCTCTGATTCTTGTGTGAAGGGTTTCTTGGGATTTAAAACTAATTAAATCCAATAATTATCTCAAACGGGTTTGAGAAAATTTATTAGCAGCAGAGTATAGGAAACACTAAAGTGGGTTTTGAATAGTGGAATCATGGCTCTCCGCCCTTGGAATTTGCGAATCAACTGCCCAATGTAACCTTGGGAAAAATCGTTTGAATGTAGCCTCTCCCGGGAGGATTTGTGCATCATCTTTAAAATTACTAGCTTGTGCATGGAGGATGCCATAAGGTCAATTTTAGGACTGGAGATTACTAGTTTGAGAGCTCAACAACTAATTTTTCCTTCACAGGTGTTATCGGTCTTTCTTTCAAATGCTATGGATTTATTGCAATCTCTGAGGGAATTAAAAATAATTGTTGTAAAATTTGTGAATCCTCAGTTCATTGATAAATTCAATTTGTTGTCTATTGTGCAACATTATAACCTATTTCTTGGTGAGGGGTATATTGGAGGCTTATTCCCTCGAGAACATGTAAAGGAAAGGCCTGGGTTTGAAGAATTATTTGAAGTAATCAGGTTGGGCCTCCAATTCAAAAATGATTTTTCCCTATTATCTTCTTTGAAGAAACATGGTAAGTGAATCAACTTTTCTCTAGAGTATGAAATCAAAGATAAATTCTATTCCATCTCCTTCCTTTGGGATTGTGAGCTACATGTGCCCCTTGCTCACTTTGCAGGTAAAAAGGAAAAATAAGTTTTGAGCCAGAAGCTCAAATGTTGAAATTTTTTCAAGAGCACCCATGTGCAGACACTTCTGTATAGATGGTTCAAGAACCATCTCCATGCTTTCAAATTGAATTTTTGGCTCGCCCAGTAGTCGAAACTGCTCCTTCTGCTAGTTATGAAATCTTTGCAAGAGAGTTGGTTCTCACTGCTCAAAATGACCTACAAAATGTGCAAATTGAAGCCCAAGATCAAAGCTCCTCTAGTGAAAAATGAATGGAAGAATAATTAAGATCCTTGTCGGCATAATGTATTCTAGTTTTGTAAGAGGCTATACAAATGTTTGAAAATGTTGCCTCATTTTTTTTTCCTTCATACTTCGGGTTTTCAATAGGGTCCAAAAGGTGATGGAACTATAGCTAGATCTTGTAAATCGGGCAATAGATCCTATTATGCGAGTTTATGTAATTTTGTAAATTTTTGTAATGTTTTTATTTTTGGGCTATAACCAAAGGCTTTCTTCCTAGTTCTTTCCTACCAGTATGCCCTCTGAACTAGGACTTTGTAATTATTTCGTTATACCTAATATATATATATATATTAGTGGCTTGCCACTTTTTCCAATAAAAAACTATTGGCCTTACAATTTTTGGTCACCTATAATTTTCTCACATGCTTTCATTGATGCTCCTAAACTAGGATACATTCCATATTCTCTCTTAGGATCAACAAATATTTTTCTCTAGGTTCAAGTGGTACAAATAAATTTCTATTAGGTTTTCCTCCCATCTCCCCCCTTCCCTAGTTTCCCCTTCATTTCCACTCTTTAGACCCTTATCTTTCTTTCAAGAGACCACTTGAGCCCTATTATCAATCCTACTCTCATGAGGGGGAATCATCCTCTTATCTTATAACCTCAATTCTTTTGAATGATTATTGCAGATCGCCACCACTTTGCTTCCACATTTTTTTTTAAATTTCCTTTGAAATGATGTCATGAATCATGGTATTAACATTGTCTCAAAGAGATAAAAAATGTAGCCACTCAAAATACACCTTGGACTTCCTCACATCAGATTCATTAAATCTTAATTAAATAGATGAAATTTATTTGATTAATTTACATAATTAAACCTTTTACTAATTAATTAAATAAATCCTATTTAATTGATTATATTATTTCCTCCATGATAAGTAATTAAATGCATTTAATTTATTTAATTATTTGAGCTAATTATTTCTATTGGTTAATTAAACAAATTATATTTATTTAATTAACCTAGTCTAATATTTCTTTTAATAAATTAATTAATTAAGATATGCCTATTTAACTAATTCAGCTATCCATTCTTCTAATCTCCTCCAATTTTAAAATTTATTAATCATTTTCTCTCCACTAAAATCCAAAATGATTCACCTTTTAATCCTTAGCATCCATTCGAATTCCAAGAGCATCTCTACTCTCCATTTTCAAATGTCTTCACACTCTCCCATATGTGTGAGCCTTCTACATTCCTAAATATCTACCATCCTGATGGCACTCTCAAATTTTGAAAATTTGAGATGCCCATTTCAAAATTTTGCTTCTGAAGTTTCAGAAATGCACCTAAAGAATCAGTCCCGAGTTACCCGCTTTGGAGGCTTATAATTTAAAGCCTATTGATTTTCGTGCAAAACCCATTTGCAGAAGTACTCAAGTGGCCTATGTAAGTAGGCATGTCAAATTTTAGCTTCCCATGATATGTTTTGATAGAGTTTCAAAAAGTGAAGTTGGAGGGTTTTCACACTGTTTTGTTGTTTACAAACTGTTTGTTTTCTGAGGTTGCTTCCTGTTTGAGCTTGGTTTTCACAACCAGTTCACTATCATGAAAAAATTCATGTTGTTCCATATTACCCATATCAAAATGATCTTGGGTGTCAGTTTTCAAAACCCCATGATCTGATTTGCTATTTTTAGCAGATCGAAACCAAATGCAGTTTGTTATGTTTTGCAACTGCATTCCTGACAGCCTTTCTGAGAGGCCAACTTCGACTGTCAATAACTTTTGATCAACGATGTTACAAAGAAATTCCTTTTGCACATGTGCTCAAGGTATCTTAATGAACTTGCATGTCTAATGGAAGATCTCCAAGAGTTGATTCACTATTTTTACAAATTAGTTGTTGGATCAATTTTAATTGGTTCAGAACAACTATTGTTTCCGAAAATCCTGTATGGGCAACTTTGTCAATTAATATCTGGTTCCTCGTGATCTGTTTCTCTGAGCCATCTTTTGCACTATACTTTTGGGTCAAATGAATATGTTTTTCAAGTTTTTATGGTTTCACGAGGTTGTTTGCCCAATTTTCAAGATTGATTCCTGAGGCAACTTGACCTGTTTTGACCATTTTACAAAAGGGGACAAAAAATAGTTTTTGATGAAGACCTAGTTCATTTGTCAACTTTAGAAATGCTCAGAAGCAGTGTTGAGCAATTTGAGGGTAAAACTTGTTTGAAAATGAAATTTTTTTAGCCGGGCCACTTGGGATCTAACATGATCTTACTGAAAGACACTCTGGTTATGAAAGATACAAATTTCAAAGCATTGTTCTATGATTGAATTCTCCCTCATTTGAAATAATGAGGCAGAGGAAAATAAAGCTATTTCTTATAGTTTGATGGCGAGGGTAGTGCTCCACTTGAACTTACCACAAATAATGTCACAATACCTTTTAATCTTGCTACGTCGTTGGAATAGGTTTGGACAGGGTTTTGAAACCAATGTTGATAAAACTTATTGCCTTTGCTACTTTAGTGAAGCAACATTTTGAAACTGACATGGGTGGTTTTCATATGTGAATGCAAATTAATGAGGCATATGAATTATTTGGTGAGTTTCTCAGCAAGTGTTGTCTCTGAGAATCTCGTGATTATTGCTCAAGATGGTGGATTGTTGAAAGTGTTTCAAAATCTTTCAGGAAAATACAAAATAAAAAATAATGGGATGCCATGACTGTTGCATGCACAAAGTGAAATTTGTTGCAAATGAAGATTGTTGAGCTAGATTTGAGTGAAAAAAATTCCTATTGATACAGGAGCTCTCTCTAACTATTCTCTCAAGAATTGAGGGTTGATGAAGGGCCCGAATGATGCATTTCATGATCAGGGTGATACAATAATTTTAAAAGCCTCTAATTCCATTGTGGAATGTTGGTGTGGATCCAAGGGAAGGTGCCATTACATAGTGTATCGAATGAATTGGTTGAAGTGGCTTTAGAAACTTCCACCCAATGAATTGGAGTAGAGGAACAGGATGAATGGGGTGCGACCAGATGCTGTTGGAGAGAGCTCGCATCATGTCAATAGATGGAGGAGCCTACGGAGAAAGTTTGGGGAGGCCTGCACCAGTGAGGCCCGAACCATGGAGGGAGACTTCCAGACCCGTGAGTAGTTTGAAGTGTTTGAAGAGGTTGGGCATTGAAGGCCACCACAGCCAGAGAGGGAGAAACATGAGGGCCAGCACATGGAGGAAGTTTGGTGTGGGTGAAAAGAGGGTGCGACTTGCAATAGGCAATCAAGGGAGCAGTAGAAATGCCCGCGCCAAACAAGGAGAAGTCCACGGCCACCATGAAGGGAGTACACAATAGTAGAAGGCGCGGTTGGTAGGTGAATGGGGTGCGGGCATTGTGAAGTAGGGAAGACCATGAAGGGAGGCATGACCTGGAGAGGAGGTTGCAGGGAGATTGATGGAGGAGCTCAAAAATGTGAATGGCAGCCATGAATGTAGAGTACGGGAGCTCAAAAAATTAAAATCAGGGCATTTTCATCCTAACCTCGCATGCCTCGCATGAAAAAATGTGACGTCGGCCAAAACCCCGTGAGGTGTGCGAGAATGCACGGGGAGATTTTTATTAAAAAAATTCAAATGATTACATTGTTTGTGGTTAAAAACGAGGTGGTGCCTAGTACATTTTTAAACGGTCAGGCATTTAGAGGTAAATAATTTTTAAGTGAAATGGTAAATGGTGTGGGCAATTTTATTACATACCCATTGATAAATATTAAGCATGGTGAAAATTATTTACCCGGTGGTTTAATACTCAAAGTTTTTTATTGCCTGCGGGGCATATTGTATTAAATCCTTGAAATGGGGGAAATATCTTGCTTTTAAAAGTGAAGGGTTTATGTGCCCGATAAAATTTTAGAGGAGAAAGGCCTTCATTTAAAAATTTATGAAGGTAAATTTTTAATGGTTGGAGTAAACACTGGCCCATGTGAGTTGAATATTGCCCAATGCAATATTTAATGGTTATGTGTAAAGTTAAATATTTTAAAAGTGGGGAAATATGCAAAATATAAGTGCAGCAAAAAGGGTAAAAATCAGCTCTAGATATAAAGGTATTTCTCCAGCATTGTAAACAAAAATAAAAGACAAGAATAGAAACAAAATTTTCATGGGAAAGGGAGATATTTTGCAGTTGGGGAAAATAATTTAATCTCCACATGGGCATATTTTTTGTTGCTTGGAAATTATGAGCAAGTGTTGTTTTTGAGGGAATAAGTTTGTTGCTGCAGAGGAAGAGGAGAAGATATTCTTTTCAATTTGATCAATGGGAATGGAGCTGCCATGTGTCTACAACAGATCAAATTTAGGGTTGCTCCTGCTTGCCTCTCTTCTTCTATATCTTCTATTATTCTCTCATTGTACAGGGTTCTGAATTTTTTGTATTGGGTTGGGTAGATAGAGATTTGTATTTTTTGAGTCATTGTTTGAGTCTGTAAGCTGTAATTTTATGAATTCAAGAGTAAATACATCCAGTTTATGCAATTAAGATCATGAAGGTGTTTCCACATTCATGAATGTCATCAAATTGTCTCCATTTTTGTACACTTTCAGTTATATAAATTCAATAATACAAAGTGTCTTTGAGTTTATCATCTCAAGTTTCATGAGATTGTTTTGTCTGTTCATTGTTCTGTTTCAAGGAAATGGTTAAAATGCTTTGAGCAGGTGATTGTGATTTCAGGTGTGTAGATAGGTTTTGATAAGAAGAATCTGATTGATATCAAGAGAATTATTGTTGGTGCAAGGCACTAATAGTTAATGCAAAGCATTAGCAAGTTAAATCCACTAGTTGAAGACTGTTTGCTAGAGAATTCATTTTATGTGTTTGACTCCATGGCCCAAAACTGACATTGATCTATTTTTCAGTTTGTGCATCTCAGAAACAATTTTCAATGTAAAATAATTCTAACCTTATTGTGTTATTGTTGTCCTGCTTTCCAATGGCTGAGAGAGGGTTGAGCTGTTGAGAATTTAGCCAAATTTAAAGTTGTCAATGCTTCCCTTAGTGTTGTTTCATTGGGAATTATCTGCTTTGTAAAACAATGTCAGTGTATGAGTGGATTAAGTTTTGAGCATTGTTTAGGTTTACCCACCTTGGTCTTGCAGAGCCAGAAGTGTAGGAGATGTCAGTCTTTGACTGAATCTTGTTAGTTGGGCACTAGTCTTTGTTGTTCTTCAATATAGAGGTTGGATACCTCTTAGAGAGTTTCAAAGTCTAGCTAGCTTGTTATTTTAAACACTAATAGAATGGCAACTCTACTGGGGAAGATTCTGAATCTCCAGTTACAGACGGTTATAGAGTCATATTATTGTTTTCCATTCTAAAGTTAGTTCAAAGTTTGAAGAATTTGAACCCTAGAGAAGAAAGTGTTGCAGTGAACCTGAATAGTTTTGCAATCTGTGGTGCTCTGTTGGTGGAAAGGAACACAGAGAAAAATTTATATGTAAAAGAACTTCATATTGTTTGAAGTTCAGTCCTCTGTGAAAAGAGGTGGCGACTTTGTTGATAGAACCTGTTAAAAATTTGAAGAAAGTTACAGATCTACAAATATTACCAGTCAGTAAGACAATTTGCAGCAGTTTAAAAGTTTCCAGGTATTCTTCACTTTTGGTTTTCAAGAACTTGTGTATGAAGACCATATTTGAACTTCTTAGAAGAAACTTTGTTTCCCTATTGAGTGAGTTAGCACTGATAAAGGGAAAGAACAGTAAATTAAGTTTGCACACTTTTATTTGTTGGATCTGTTGAATGTAATTGTAGTTCTATTGAAATAATTATGTTTAGGGCTCAAATAACTGCTAGTTTGGATGGTTAGAGTACATTTGTGTATATTAGAGGTTTCCATCCATTTGTATTGTCATAATTTTCAAGCCTAGGTTGTCATTGAGTCAGTAATCATCCCTGTTATCCATCATGTGGTCAAGCTTGTAATTATGCACAATTAGTGAGCCTTAATTTGTAATATCCATGGATCACCAATGTAAAGTAGTTATACCAGTGAATACTTTGATTCAGCTTGTTAAGAAGTGTCAAGAGTATAATAATCTTCAAGCATCTAATACCCCAAAGTGTAAGAACCCAAGAGTTAATAAGCCTAGGTACAGGCCAGGATGGAATGATGCATTTGAAAGAGGACTTAAAGAAATGGATGAAAGAAACCAAATTTTTCAACAAGCCCGGTCAAGAGACCATCAAACTGTGTCTACTTGTGAAGTCATTGCACCCGTTATCAATTCCTTTGACCCATTGTATGCTCAGTTAGATTTGTCATGGGTTGATTATAAAACTGAAAGTATGTCAGCTCAAATTTATAAGGAGATGCCTATATTTTATGGGTATACCGTATGTGAAGGAGATACACATGTTCAAATTTTTTCCAGATTCATGGATAAACATTAATTCAAAGATCAGGATATGCGGATGAGATTTTTTGTCAGATCTCTTGAAGCACAAGCTCAGGATTGGTATATAAGCTTTCCTGAGAAGTCATTTCCTTGTTGGGATGAATTAGTGGCTGCTTACAGAGAAGAATTTTCAAGAGATCCCTCAGACCTTGTCATGAGGTTAAAGTAGATCAAGAAACAAAATGAAGAGTCAAGTGTTGATTTCAGTCATAGATTCGATGTTTCTCTTTCACTAATCCGAGAAAATTTCAGACCTAGTACTTTTGACTGTATTCATATGTACTTTGAAGCTTATGAAGAGGGATCTAGTGCATTGTTAAAATATTTTGAAATATTGAGCATGCAAATGGCATACACAGTGTTGGATAATTTGGAGAAACAGAGGAATGAGTATGTGCAAAGATTTTTGTCTTCAGTTATGGGAAAACATGTTGATCGAAGCAGCAGTTGTGTGAATGAAAATGATCAGATGTTTTCAAACAAATGCATACCCGAGAAGGTAGAAGATGAGAAGAATGCATCATCAGATGATGAGGAATTTGTTAATGAACAACTTATAGAAGAAATGTACCCAAATGTAAATCAGCAGTTGAGTCTTCCGAGCCAAGAACCTGAAGAAGAATACGAGTTGTATTTACTCTTTGAGGAAGAGATATGTGATCAGAAATATGATGATAAAATTGATCAAGTCAAACTTACATATGTTGAGTGTAGCTTTGATGCAAGTCTACATAATGAGACAAGAGGGTTTTCTGATTTAGGAAATACTCTTGAGAACATTAGTATGTCAGCTACTAGTGATAAGGTAAGGAATGAATTTTAGTTTGAAAGACAAGCTACAAGCAACTGCAATCAGGCAACCATTTCTGGTTTTTAGTTTCATAAAGAAGACATTTATGATTATCCTTAAGAGGATGCAAGTGACAAGTTTAGTGATGATACCCAATCTAATGTTGTAATGCAAAGTGATGTGGATTGCTGTTATGACAACCCAGAAGAAATTAAGAAGGGAGAAGTGGACAGTTTATTCACTATGACTAGTTATGACTTTTCTTGTGATAATGTTGGTAGCAATTCTACCTCCTATGATTGGGGAGATCCAATTTATGATCAGCCCATTGAGTTCTCAGAGTTTGAAGTTGAGATTCCTTTGATATGCCCTAATTTGCAATTTGATATTGCATCCAATTCAAGTGAAGGTAAAGAAGAGGAAGTGGTTGAAACAATAGACCAAAACAATGATCTATTGACTTGTGAACAAATTTCAGATCTGTTGACCACAGGATATCAAAAATGTGCACAGGAGGACAACTCTCAGTTGTTGTGTGTGGCCCCTATTGACTTTGATAGTGGTGATCACCTTCAAGATGCAAGGTATGATGCAAGTGACTCTGATTCTCTTTCCAATGATGAACTAGTTGATGATGATGATGATGATATGGATGAAGACAATTGTGATGATGCACTGTATGATGAGTATGAAGATATGGACACTGATGTAAGTTCAGAAATCTCTTTTGATGAGTTTGAAGCAGCAAATAACCATGAGGTTTACATATCAAATTAGTCAAATCTTGAGGATTTTAGTGTAGATTTGGATAATTCTTTGTTTGATGACTTGAATGAGCCTAGTCAGGAGTCTTTGAGTGAGAATGAAGATGTTGATTTCGATGAGAAATCAGATTGTTCTTCTGAACTAGAATTGCTCGTTGTTGAGCAAGCTTGTGATATTGAAGAGGTTGATACCTTATGTTCAGAGGATGACTATATGATTACAGATGATGATGAGTTAGAAATTTTTGATGAATCTCAATACCAACATGATGAATAATAGTTACAAAGTGTGCTAATGCATGAGTGTATTTTTTTGCATACACTTGGAGATGGTTTGCATGATGAGCAAGATCTTTTAGTAAGTTCTTGTGATAATTTTAATTCTGATATGCAAACTAGTAATCAGTTTGAGTTTAACAGTTCCAACCACAAGGCAAAATGTGAGTGCTATTTTTGTCAACTGGAAGAGGTTTTCATAAAATGTTGCAATGTGAACAACACTGAGGCAAGTTGTTTTCAGCTTGAGAATGATTTAAGTGATTTATGTGATAAGTTGTTGCCACATAATAATCAGCATTTTGAAAGTATGTCTGACTTTCAGATGCATAGTGATTGTGAACATGTTGATGATGTTGTGAATGATTGTCTGTTAGGAGATACCAACATGTTTTATCAGGCGGATGGTTGTGATCAAGCTATGCTTTCAAATGGTCTTGATCCCCATTTTCAAATACTGCCACTTAATACTAAATTAGAGAATGAAGAAAGTAACAGTGATGTGACATATTTGATTTGGTTGACACTTGATGACAGAGTTGAACAGAGAGCAAGTTCACATTTGCACAAGGGCAGTTTTGTATTTTTGTTCACAAAGATGCAGTCACCAGTGTTGTTGTGGATTGATAGAGGCAAGCATAAGTTGAGGGAGATCAGCTCTTTCTACAAAATTGAGTTTGACAGAGGTACATGTTGATTCCTGTTTTTCATTTGGTGACCTAGGGTCATCAGATGAAGTTGAAAATAAAGGTTGAATAAAAGAATAGTTTGAGGACACTTGATGGACTCAACTTTTGGTCTACTCTCAAGAGATCTGGAATCTTGCTATGTCCATAGGGGGCATACATCCCTAGTTAGATCCACTGATGGCACTCTCAAATTTTGCAAATTTGAGATGCCCATTTCAAAAAAAATCTTCTGCACTTTCAGAAGTGCACTTGAAGAATCAGTCCTGAGTTACCCACTTTGGAGGCTTATAATTTAAAGCTTGTTGATTTTCATGCAAAACCGATTTATAGACATACTCAAGTGACCTATGTAAGTAGGCATGCCAAATTTTAGCTTCCCATGATATGTTTTGATAAAGTTTTGAAAAGTGAAGTTGGAGGGTTTTCACGCTGTTTTGTTGTTTGCAGACTATTTGTTTTGTGAAGTTGCTTCCTATTTGAGCTTGGTTTTCACAAAAATTTCACTTCCATGAAAAAATTCATGATGTTCCATATTCCCCATATCAAAATGATCTCGAGTGTCATTTTTTAGAACCCCATGATCTGATTTGCTATTTTTAGCTGATCGAAACCAAATGCAGTTTGTTCTGTTTTGCAGTTGCTTTCCTCCTTTCTGAGAGGCCAACTTCGACCATCAATAACTTGTGATCAACAATTTTTCAACGAAATTAATTTTTCACACATGCTCAGGGTATCTTAATGAATTGCATGTCTGATGGCAGCTCGACAGGAGTTGATTCACTATTTTTACAAATTAGCAGTTGGATCAGTTTCAATTGGTTCGGAATAGCTACTGTTTCAGAAAAGCCTGACTGGGCAACTTTGTCGATTAATATCCGGTTCCTCATGATCTGTTTCTCTAATCCATCTTTTGCACTATAATTTTGGGTCAAATCAATATGTTGTAAGTTTTTATGGTTTCACGAGGTCATTTACCCAATTTTCAAGATTGATTCCTGAGGCAACTTGACCTGTTTTGACCATTTTGCAAAAGGGGACAGAAAATAGTTTCTGATGAAGACCTAGTTCATTTTTCAACTTTAGAAATACTTAGAAGTAGTGTTGAGCAATTTGAGGGTAAAAATTGTTTGAAAATGAAATTTTTTTAGCCGGGCCACTTGGGACCTGACATGATCTTACTGAAAGACACTCTGGTTATGAAAGATACGAATTTCAAAGCATTGTTCTATGATTGAATTCTCCTTCATTTGGCATAATGAGGTAGAGGAAAATAAAGCTATTTCTTATAGTTTGATGGTGAGGGTAGTGCTCCACTTGAACTTACCACATATAATGTCACAATACCTTTTAATCTTGCTATGTTGTTGGAATAGGTTTGGAGAGGGTTTTGAGACCAGTGTTGATAAAAATTATTGCCTTTGCTACTTTAGTGAAGCAACATTTTGAAACTGACATGGGTGTTTTTCATATGTGAATGCAAAGTAATGAGGCATATGAATTTTTTGGTGAGTTTCTCATCAAGTGTTGTCTCCGGGAATCCTGTGATTATTCCACAAGATGGTGGATTGTTATAAGTGTTTCAAAAGCTTTCAGGCAAATAAAAAAAATAAAATAAGGGGATGCCATGACTGTTGCATGCACAAAGTGAAATTTGTTGCAAATGGAGATTGTTGAGCTGGATTTGAGTGAAAAACATTCCTATTGATACAAGAGCTCTCTCTAACTATTCTCTCAGGAATTGAGGGTCGATGAAGGGACACAATGATGCATTTCATGATCAGGGTGATACAATCATTTTAAAAGCCTCTAATTCCATTGTGGAATTTTGGTGTGGATCCAAGGGAAGGTGCCATTACACAGTGTATCAAATGAATTGGTTGAAGTGGCTTTAGAATCTTCCAGCTAATGAATTGGAGCACTAGAACAGGATGAATGGGACATGACCAGAGGGTGTTGGAGAGAGCCTGCATCATGTCAACAATAGGAGGAGCCTATGGAGGAAGTTTGGGGAGGCCTGCACTAGTGAGGCCCGAACCATGGAGGGAGACTTCCAGACCCATGAGAAGTTTGAAGTGTTTGAAGAGGTCGGGCATTGAAGGCCACCACAGCTAGAGAGGGAGAAACATGAGGGCCAACACATGGAGGAATTTTGGTGTGGGTGATAAGAGGGTGCGACCTGCAGCAGGCGATCAAGGGAGCAACAAAAATGCTCGCGCCAAACAAGGAGAAGTTTGTGATCACCATGAAGGGAGCACACAATGGTAGAAGGCGTGGTTGGTAGATGAATGGGGTGCGGGCATTGTGAAGTAGGGAAGACCATGAAGGGAGGCACCTGGAGAGGAGGTTGCAGGGAGCTCGATGGAGGAGCTCGAAAATGTGAATGGCCACCATGAATGCAGAGCATGGGAGTTCAAAAAATTAAAATCAGGGCATTTTCATCCTAACCTTGCATGCCTTGCACAAAAAAACATGACGTCAGCCAAAACCCCGCGAGGTGTGCGAGAATGCACGGGGGGCTTTTTTATTAATTTTTTTTCAAATGATTACATGGTTTGTGGTTAAAAATGGGGTGGAGCCTAGTGCATTTTTAAATGGTCAGGCATTTAGAGGTAAATAATTTTTAAGTGAAATGGTAAATGGCGTGGGCAATTTTATTACATACCCATTGATAAATATTAAGCCTGGTAAAAATTATTTACTCGGTGGGTTGGTACTCAAAGTTTTTTATTGTTTGTGGGGCATATTGTATTAAATCCTTGAAATGGGGGAAATATCTTGCTTTTAAAAGTGAAGGGTTTATGTGCCTGATAAAATTTTAAAGGAGAAAGGCCTTCATTTAAAACTTTATGAAGGTAAATTTCTAATGGTTGGAGTAAGCACTCACCCACGTGAGTTGAATATTTCCCAATGCAATATTTAATGGTTATGTTTAAAGTTAAATATTTTAAAAGTGGGGAAATATGCAAAATATAAGTGCAACAAAAAAAAAAGAAGCTCTAGATATAAAGGTATTGCTCCAGCATTGTAAACAAAAATAAAATAAAAGAATAGAAACAAAATTTTCACGGGAAAGGGAGATATTTTGTAGCTGGGGAGAATAATTGAATCTCCACATGGGCATGTTTTTTGTTGCTTGGCAATGATGAGCAAGTGTTATTTTTGAGGGAATAATTTTGTTGCTGCAGAGGAAGAGGAGAAGATATTCTTTTCAATTTGATCAATGAGAATGGAGCTGCCATGTGTTTGCAACATATTGAATTTAGGGTTGCTCCTTCTTGCCTCTCTTTTTATATATCTTCTATTATTCTTTCATTGTACAGGGTTGTGAATTTTTTGTATTGGGCTGGGTAGATAGAGATTTGTATTTTCTAAGTCATTCTTTGAGTCTGTAAGCTGTAATTTTATGAATTCAAGAGTAAATACATCCAGTTTATGCAATTAATATCATGAAGGTGTTTCCACATTCATGAATGTGATCAGATTGTCTTCATTTTTTTACACTTTCAGTTATATAAATTCAATAATACAAAGTGTCTTTGAGTTTATCATCTCAAGTTTCATGAGATTGTTTTGTCTATTCATTGTTCTGTTTCAAGGAAACATTTAAAATGCTTTGAGCAGGTGATTGTGATTTCAGGTGTGCAAATAGGATTTGATAAGAAGAATCTGATTGATATCAAGAGAAGGATTGTTGGTGCAAGACACTAACAGTTAATGCAAAGCATTGGCAAATTTAAATCCACTAGTTGAAGACTGTTTGCTGGAGAATTCATTTTATGTGTTTGACTCCATGGCCCAAAACTGGCACTGATCTATTTTTCAGTTTGTGCATCTCAGAAACAATTTTCAATTCAAAATCATTCTAACCTTACTGTGTTATTGTGTGTCCTGCTTTCCAATGGCTGAGAGAGGGTTGAGCTGCTAAGAATTTAGCCAAATTTAAAGTTGGCAATGCTTCCCTTAGTGTTGTTTCATTGGGAATTATCTATTTTGTAAAACAATGTCAGTTTATGAGTGAATTAAGTTTTGAGCATTGTTTAGGTTTACCCACCTTGGTCCTGCAGAGCCAAAATTGTAGGAGATGTCAGTCTTTGACTGAATCTTGTCAGTTGGCCACTAGTCTTTGTTGTTCTTCAATATAGAGGTTGGCTACCTCTTAGAGAGTTTCAAAGTCTACCTGGGTTGTTATTTTAAACACTAACACATCCAATATAAGATTCAATCCTCTTCATCCACTTGAATACCTCCTACTCCTCCACATGATTGAATATCCAAGATCAACATATTCTAAGGTTATATCCACCCTCTATCACCTTCACTTCATTATTTCTTTCCACTTTTCACTTGGAAAGCTCACACATTGTGCAAGCCAATCCTCACCATAAATATCTAAAGCAAATATCAACCCTCCATTGTCATAGTCAGATATCTATTTAAGAAACCTCTTCCCAAGGAAAAATAGAAAACATTCTTATGCAATTACATGCTACCTAATTGATCAATTTAAGGGAGAAACCTATCACATCATATCTTTGTAAATAAATTATCAATAGATTGATCCCAAGAACAATGAAGGATTAACTTGTGATTTGTGGTATTTTCAGATTGTATTCCTTCATTTAGATTAATTTTATTGTGTTTAATTTAGATTAATTTTATTGTGTTTAATGCATTTTATCTTCTTTGTCTAAATTTAACATTGACAAACTAAATGAAAAAAATGTAAATTTTTACCAAGCTATAAGTCATGAAAACATGGAAATTAGCTAGAAAACATGAAATTGAAACAATGGAGGGTGCTATCAAATTAATTTTGCACATCCATCAAGGTTGGATGATATTAGAGAAGGTTTATTCATGCCACATGGGTTGTGTGCTAAACCATTAGGTCATCATGAAACTACCATCTGTGCTTATACAACATACAACAAAATCACCACCAACAATTCATCAATGGAAAATTCACTGCCAATAATTCACCGTGGGAAAATTCATCATGATGAAAAATTCATCACAAGTAGAATTCACTACCAAAAGTTCACCACCATGGAAAATTAATCGCATTAATATTTGTAGGTTAATTTTCCATGGCGGTGAATTGCTAGTGGTGAATTTTACTTGAGGTGAATTTGTCATGGCGGTGAATTTTCCTATGGTGAACTATTGGCGGTGAATTTTCTATCGATGAATTGTTTGCGGTGAATTTTCCTAGAGTTTTGCTTATACAATTTTAGGTACTAAAAAGTTCACATTGAGTAAACAATAATGCATAATTTTCTTTTATTTTGATATAATAAAGGAAACATTTATATAGATTCAATATTGCTAATTTATATCTTTTGGAAAACTTGTTGTAGGGTCTTGTCATGTTAAACACTCATTTGAGTGTAATGTAATAGAAAACATGGGTTTAGTGTGTATATGATGAATATGACATTGTCAACCTTGATTTGGAAGGTGATGGTTTATTTATTCTATTATCTCATTTTATCTCCTTGACAAGTGTGGGGATTCTTTATGTGTTTTATCATCTGTTGTGAGGGAGGCTTTTTTCATTATAGATTAAGGTATAAACATTAATTAAGACATTTAAACAACTTAAGGCTTAGCACTTAAATTTTTTTTATTCATTTTTAAATCTAAATCTTTGGTGATTTTTAAGCATTCTATTTCTCCTTGGCAATAGAGAAAACATGAACTCTTGGTGAGAGGTATTGCCTTTCTGTATTCATTTACACATGGTTGCATTGAGTTTTTGGCTGGCAAGGATATAAGGAGTATCAATGACCTCAAAATTCTTGGAGATTTCCTTTAGAAGATAGATATGGTTCCCTTGTTAATTCACTTTATGGTTTTATAATTTTCATGAATATTGAGTGGAAATCGTCTTGTTATACATTTTACATTTTCTTGGAAACTAGTGCAAAGATATATAATTTGACTTTACACACCATTTTCAATTATCTAAAAAATTTAGAGCTTATAAATCCATTTTATACATAATCTACAAACACATTCCATGCAATCACTTTGCATGCACTTCATAAGATTCCATGTAGAATGAAAAGATAATGAAGCAATATGATAATCCCACTCTCCCCTTTGCAAACAAACTTACATCTTTTTCCCTTGCAATTTCTATGCAACTTGCTTGCCTACATCTAAGCTACATCTATTTAGGGCTTCTTCTTTAATAACAAAATTTCCTTATCTTTTCTCTCTATAATAAGTGGGAATTGAAAAATTTCATGCAATTTGCCTAGTTGTATTTAGATGATAATATTTATATAGTATTTTGATAAATATTTAATTAAATTTATTTATTTATTAAAATTTATGTTATATTTTAAGTTTCAATTATATGGTCTAGATTACATTTAGAATGTTGGATAAACAATATACATTCATATTCTAAAATTTTGTAAAGTAATATAGAGAAATTTTCTTTTCAAAATTTGAACCCCACTTCAATAAAGTGGCTGGATTTTAGAGGTAAACTATAATTTTAGAATTTTTACGTGATTTTATGTAGGTTTTGAAATTCTTCTATGAAATTAATGTGTAAAATGTAAATTTATGTTTATTTAAGTTAAAGTGTTTGATTCCATTAAATTATGAACCTATGTAAACTCTAAAGTCAAGATAAAAATTTAGGGGTTTATGAAATCCTTATATTTGTCATGTTTTGTCACCTTTTACCTCTTGTGACTTCCAAATATCTAAGTGGATGTCCAAATTTCTTCTAAGAATCTTATTCCAAACTTTCAAAACTCTATTGTAAATAAAAATTAATATTATGACTCTAAATACTGTAATTAAGTAACTCAAGTGATCATGTATTTTAAAATCTTTCTAAATTTAATAAAGTCAAGTGAGAATTATGATATATGAATTTCTATTTAAAAATTACATTTGAATATTTTGAATTTTCATGTTTTTGATAAGGTAAACAACATTTACAGGGTGTTGCACCCTTAACACATAGAGTCACAAGGGCCAAAAATTTCAAGCCCAAAAAACATAGCAACTAAGCCAAAAAAAATAGACCATGGATCAACAATAGATAGTCAAAACACAGACAAAACAACAAGTAACTGGAATTTTCCCAATTATTTGATAGGAGATCAACAAATCATCATCCCCAACCCATTCTTGGTCATCATCATCATTCTTCCCATCCAATTCATCCTTTCTAATCGCAAACAAAGTGTTGGTAACAAAGTGAAACAACTTAACAGTAAAACAGGTCAAGCCACAAAATTTCTTGTCCAACTTATCCATTCTAACTTGTAGCACATGACGCTCTTCCCCATCATCAACAACCATCACAGTATCAACAAACTCTATGCCCAACGGGTCTAAGGACTGGGAATCCGAGTTCTCTTTCTGCACTTTTTTATTATCAAGAATGGAGTGGGGCCCTCCAACATACTCCTCCTCCTCATCCCCAGACACTTCCTCATCCTTGTAATCTTTGTTATCAGACTGTTCCTCCTTTGATTCCAATTCAACTTGCCTTTTCTTGTTGCTCTTAGCCAATCTACCAGACCCTTTGATGATGGTCTCCCCACCAGTCACAACCATCACTGCAACCACCGTTTCACCCTTAGAATCCTTGCCTACCATATAGTTACCTCTACTATCCTTTGTCAGAGGCTCCATCAAACCCTACACATCAAATTTACCTTTCTTGTTCGGGGCGGGTTTTCTGGCAGTCTTGGTAAGGGTAGATTTGAGATCATAAAGACCAGCCACAACACAAGTCTAGGCATTTCCCGCATTCCCCTTAAGATTTTTACCAATAGGTTTAGGCTTGTGAGTATGAACAACAACCGGATGGGTCTTTTGAATGGGACCTTTGGACTCAGTCGAGGAAATATTGGTCACAACAAGAGGTTCGATTTCCTCCACACAAATAACATATATTTGTTTGGGTGGGTATAACACAAGATGGAAGTGGTAGAGTCTCATAATGAGACCATGGTGCATCGGTAGGGGAGAGGTATCATTAGGGTTAAGACCAATGACTTCAATGCATTTTTCCACAGAGCTCTGCAATTCCTTAAGTAGGAAGAAAGCAAAGCTTAACAAAATTGTATGCCTAAGGTGATTTAAAAAAGGTAAATGGTAGAAGTAGAAGGTTTTGTATCTACCTTCAAGAGTCACGTACTTCATAAGGGCCAAACAGTCTTGGTCCCATGGTTGTAGAAGGGCCTCTCTCTCAAATCCTGATTGGTTATGAACCGGCTTCTCATTCCCCACAAAGACCACATTCATACTATCATTTTCTTGGGTCTTGGTATGCTTCAAATACTTCTTACTAGTACTCTTCAGCCTCGTTGCCTATGTGATCACATCTTTGTTCACTTCAAAGGAAATTTTTCCCAAAGTCACTCTCTGGTCTTTCTAAGAGTTGGAAAATTGTACAGATAAATTAGGGTCATGACCCACTAGACTCTCCATCAGGGTAGCCAAACCACCTTCAACACATATATGCCACACCAACAGATCTTTGTGAAATTCACCACAGTTGTCACGCTCCGTTTGCACATGATCACCACCCATAATGTCTCTCTACACAAGAAAAAACCAGAGAACCTATGAGAGTAAAAGGTTAGATAAAATATTTAAGAGAAGGATCACCCACACACATAGGTTTTTTGGCTAAGTAGAGCAACATTGGTTAATCAAAGCAATGCGCAGGGAACACGAGTGAGGAGTTAAATCTCTTAATGCAATCTTGGCGGTATCATTAATGAGAATCTTCAATCGATTGCAGCTAGGTAAGTAGGACATGATGGGAAAGAAATTTTTTCCAACCACGTTGTTCTTACACAAAAAACTAGGCAGGATGGTCATGGGGCCAAAATTAGAAATAACAAAGAGCCCATGTTTTAGAAGAGGAGACAAAATAGTGGAATGGATAGAGCCAAAAAGGAGCTTTTCCTTATAATTAATAGTCACATCAGTATTTAAATCAAAGGACTTTATGAAAATATGATAGCTTAGCACAATCCCCAAAAGGAGATAATGTAAGGTACGACCTTGCCTAGGCTTGATCACCAAGTACCCATCATACTTCCTCATGATGCCCATTTTTTCAAAGATGGAATTCACCTCATTTTTCAAATTCTTCCACTTGTAGGTGACCTTAGCATTAACACCCATCCTCATAGCCCATAAGATGAGCATGTGGACCCCTATAAAACAACAAAAATCACATGTTTAGTTATCATCATATTAAGTAAGGGCTTTGTTCTTTCAAGATTAGACCTTGAATACCTGGTGGTAAGTTCCCCAAATTGTGCCAGCACTTAGATTAATTCCAAAGAGTTCCAAATTTGGCTAAGGCGTCAACTTTCCCTCCTGATAAATGTGGGTAATAGTCTTTAAATTTAACTTAGACACAAAAAGCCTTATGTGTAATAGGATATCCTTAGTGCTCCACCCTAGTAATCTACCAAATTTAACAACATCAATAATGGAATTAGAGTCACCTTTGATCTGAAGGTTCTCAATCCCCATAGAAACAAAAAATTGTAAGCCCTTGAGTAGTGCACAAGCTTCCAAAATCATCGAATATTGGAAAGCTATTCCCCCAGCATAACCAACCACAAAATTTCCTTTGGAATCTCTGATAACACCTCCTATACTATCTTTTCTCGGGTTTCCTTTAGCTACCCCATCAAAATTGAGTTTAAACCAACCCATATTTGGAGGCTTCAATGTTCCTAAAGATCCTATTGTTTCTCTCTTTCCATAAGCACCAACAAATAATGAGAGGAACTTGGTTCCAAATTTCACAAGGTAATGGGTGATTGTACGGTCCAATCTAGCTCAATATAAAATATTTAATATCCTTACACATGGTCCATTGTATGAACAATCATTCAATAGAAATTACCCACACATCAACAACAAAAAGGAAGTGCAACAACAAGTGGTCAACAAATTCTTCATTGCATTTACATAAAAATCATTTGTTGGGAATTTGGAATCCCCTTTTTCTCAAGTTGTCCTGGGTAAGAATCCTATTTTGATAGGCAGTCCACCAATATAAGTTAACTTTTAGGATCATGTGCTAGTTCAAAATCCTCTTCCAAAGGTCAATGATAACACCCCGGTCCATCAACAAATTACAAGCTGATTTGACTGGAAGATCACCTTGTTTATCATGAGTCCAAAATAATTCATCCCCCAAGGAGGTTGAGGGAAGTCTAGTAAGTGAGTAAGTCTTGCAGTGACTTATCTAGGAGGATCAATTTAGGGGATGTAGGGTAGTACAGAGCCAAAAAATTCCACTTCGTAGCTCCAAGTTGTCCAATGATATAGTCAATGATATGAACTCCAAAGAATCGTTGAGCCAACCTCTTAAGAATTTAAAAATCAAAATTTTCAAGCGGGGTGTCAAGTAACTAGGGATCTTCCCAAAATCTAATTTTAGTACCATTACCAATCTTTCATCTCATCCCAATCATGAGGAGACCCTATAGGCTGCAAATGATCCTCCAGGCCAAGGAACCCAAAGGATGAACCTCCAACAGGCAATTAACTAAAGGCATGTTTTGAAGATATTTAGCGTTCATAATTTTACACAAATCCTTCGTATTCCTCAGTTGATCTACTTTAGCCATCAAAGACTTATTAGTGTAAGAGACAATCTTGATCCCAATCCCACCACAATTTTTACGTTGACAAACTTTTTTCCCATTTAACTGGAGTGAATTTCTTCTTGTCCTCGATCTTGGACCAGAGGAAGTTCCTTTGAATAATCTCAAATTTCTCAACTATATATCTAGGGATCTTGAATATAGAAAGGAAGTAGATAGGGATACCTTGAAGAGTAGAAGAAAGGAGTTGAATTTTACCAACATGGCTAAGGATGGAGCCTTTCCACCCAACTAGTTTTCAATAGATCCTTTCAAGGATTGAATTTCAAAATTCAAGAGTGACCTCCTTGACAATTTGGGGAAAACCAAGGTAAAATGAAGGAAGAGAACTGTTCACACAACCTAGCACAATAGTCACCCTAGCTTACATGTTAGGAGTTTTGTTAAAGAAGTAAATCATACTTTTATTATAGTTAATGCATTGACCAAAATAAGAAGCATAGTTGTTAAGATAATTTTTCCATTTCCTAGCTTCAATCATAGAGGTTTTACCAAAAGGAAAGTATCATCCACAAATTGTTGGATCACAATTGGATCTAAAGAAGAGGCAACTTTGATTCCATTTTTCAACTTATCTAACAGTATACTAAAAAATTTCTTGCTCAACACATCTATAATCACGATAAACAAATAGGGTAAAAGGGGATCACCCTATCTGATACCTCTCTCAACATAGAAGAACCCAAAAGGAGCCCCATTTACCAGAACAAAGTACTTGATTTTGTAATGCATTCCATTATGAGGTTTACCACAAATTGATCAAAACCAAACTTGATTAAAAATTTAGGGATAAAGCCCCAAATAACCTTATCATAGGCTTTTGAGATATCTAATTTAAGGGCCATACCAACATAGTTACATATGTCCATGGGATGGATTAGTTCATGGGTGGTTATGATTGCATCAAGGATATGATGACTAGGCACAAAACCTTTTTGAGTGGGGCTGATGAGTTTTTCAATGATAGGTTTGATGTGGTTCACTAGAATTTTAGAGAGGATTTTATAAAAGGTATTGCAAAGGCTAATGGGCTAAAAATCAGTCATTGACTTGGTATCAACAATCTTAGGGATTAAGGCTAGGAAAGTGTGGTTCAGTTTTTTGAGAATCTTACTAGATTTAAAGAAATCACAAGAAACTAGGATGAGGTCCTCACCAAAAATCTCCTAAAATATTTGAAAGAAGGGTGGTGGAAAATAATTAGGTCCAAGTTCTTTGAAAGCCCCCATACTAAAAGTAGCCAACCGGATCTCCTCGGGAGTGACAACACTAAGGATCCCTAGGTTATCATTTTGGGTAATGATGGTCAAGAGAGGGTCCAACAATAGATTGACCAAAGCTGGATTAGGCACCTCTACAAGAGCTAAATAATCCCCCTGAAAATAATCAAAAACCAAGAGGCCAATCTGGGTGGGTGTTGAGATCACCTTCCCTTGCTCATTTATCAATTTAGAAATTTGATTCCTTTTCTTATGTTTGATAGCTGAAACGTGAAAAAAAGAGGTATTCCTATCACCTTCTTTCAGCCATTGGACTCTCGATTTCTGTTTCTAGAAAATTTCCTCTTTCTTCAAAATTTTCTCCCACTCCCTCTAGCTCTCTTTTTCCTGGTTGTAAGTAGGAAGACTAACATCCCCATCCTCCATTTTCTTTTGTATAGTTTTCAAATTTTCCCTGATAACTCTTTTCTTGTAGAAAAAATCTCCAAAGACACATTTATTCCAGCCTTTGACCATACATTTAATATGTTGAAGTTTAAAAAAGATCTTGAACATGGGAGATACACGAAAAATAATGTTCCACAATTCAATAATTTTGTTCTTAAATTCCGGGTGGGAATCACACATTATCTCGAATTGGAAGGGGAAAGGTCCCAGATCAAATAGGTCATTTGAGATCAGCAACAGAGGATTGTTGTCTGAAACCATTCTAGGTAGAGCCCTAATGTTAGCATTGAGAAGGTTAGTCCAATTACTAGAATAGATGAATCTATCTAATCTCACTTGTATTAATTCCTCTCCAAGATGTCTGCTGGTCCAAGTAAAGGCTTGGCCAGATAAGTCAATGTCAATCAGACTAGTAGAGCTCAGGAAGCTAGCCAGATCAGTCATGCTATCAGAGTAATCCACCATTCCACCACTTTTCTCCAAAGGATATAAGGGGGAGTTGAAGTCCCCAGCTACCAACCAATGTGAACCACTATTTTTTTAACCCAACCTAAAAGAACCTACCACAAGTCATTTCTAGCATTTCTTTGGTTGTGAGAATAGACTAAATTTTCATGTTTATCTATTTGCATAGCCTCATTAATGTAATATTAGACTTATTATCATCAAGAGTAAGTTAAATTAGCACTTTGAATCCAATACAAGACCCTAGATGTAACTATTAAAATAAATTGTCAAAAGGTTTTTATCCTTAATTTTTTTTTTTATAGTAACCTATAAAACTACACTAAAGCTCTACATTACTACTTATAACAATTTATCCAAACATATGAACACTTTTGTATAAATTATGAATCAAATTAGGCATTTTGTGACACTTCAAAATAACTAACTTTGATTCCAAATCACTTATGAATACAAACAATAGTAAATGATTATTAACTCAATAACAATTGAACATCAAAGTTATTTCATAGGTAATGTAATATTAACATCATTTTTAGGAAAGATATTTGATTTATGCATGTTTTAAACTAAGTTTATCTTTAGTAGTGTCCCCCACTTTTTACTTATTTTTTTTTCTATAGGCCTCCCTACCATGTGCCATGTTGAGTTCTCCCAAGACTTCAAAAGAAAAGGTAAATTATTTTCTCTTGTGGTAGTGTTTAGAGGCATTCAAAGTTGACATATTGCTAAAGTCTTGTTCTCTCTTTTAACATGAATTACAATTTGGTCCTTCATCCCACTAGTTTTAGTTTCTAAATTTCATATTTTTAGGAGGGAATATCTGTAATGGGTTAGTCATTATATATTCATGAATGCATTCCTTTTGATAGTTTAGATTCCATATTATGTATAAGTTCTTTAATACCTTTATATAACATATTTTCTCACTTCTTTTGTAGATAAATAGATGAACCTTTATGTATGCATCTAGAGATAGTGATATTTCATCATATATAGCTATTCAATATCATCAAAAACATGAATACAAGAGACTAGTATTCTTAAAATTTTGAATATTATTTATGTGGATAAATTTGTGTGATGCATTTCATGTGATTTTCTATCATTGTTGTTGACTATTGCATTATGAGTTCAAAATATTTGTTTAATTTTTAAAAGGAAACCTATTGAATGTGTGCCTTCATTTTATGTCATTTATTTTCTTTCATTTCTCCTCTTTTTTCTCCCAACAATTAGTTTTATGTTAGAATATATATGGAGAAAAAATTCAAATCCCAAATATTATCTCATCTAGTTCTATCCCACATCTAAGAGTAATCCATGCTTGGTGGCCCTACATGGTGCATTCATCTTCAACAAATATTTAAGTCATCAAAAGATACATTTCACAATCCACTCAAAAAACTAGTAATCCTCACACCAACAACATGTATATTTTTTTATAATTTTTTCCAAGTAAATAATTAATTATGAATTTTTATTACAAATTTTTAAAAATATAAAAAATCGCATGTTTGACCACCTTGACTTGGTCAAAAATTCATGAAATTCATTTTTTTAATTCTAGAGTATGTGAAGCATAGAATCTGACACATGTTTTGGATTCAAAAAATATGATACCGTTTGATAGTTATAGATGTTTTTCAATCAGCCTATCAATTAGGACTTTAGTCATAATTCAAATATAAAATAAATAATAATAATTTATTAAATTCAAAATAAAGCATAATTTATAGTGGTGGAAAGTTGAGAATCTTCTTTGAAAATCCTTTTCGTTTCATTGATTTTTGGGTAAAAAAAAAGTATTCAGCCATATGGGCAATCATATCACTTACATATTGCCACTTTTTGGACCATCATGATCTTGCACATACCCAAAATATGAATATTATTTATTGAATTAAATGCACATTACATTATAGAAATTAAAAAAACAAAACATAGGATGAAATCTTCATAGACTGCAACACATTATAACTTATTTTCCCCTTGGTTTTTGGAGACTTATATCTTCTATATCTTCAAATCTACCTTCCAACATAGTCTCCCACATTCCTCATGACTTACCATCTTCCCATCATCATTCTCCCCCTTGAAAATGCTTGAAAAATTATTATAAGTAGCCCTTTGGCACCTTCAAGCAAAATTTTGAAATTTGTCCCCTACCCAAAAATAGCCCAACTTTTGGGAGCCATAACTTTTGATTCAAGCACCCAATTGAGCCCCATTTTTATAATTATAGTGCTTGGAGTGATGTACATTCTTGAAAATTGACTTATTCAATTTTCTCAATTTTGAGGCCCCAAAATATCATTTAAAGCCTCAAAACTTAGTTTTAAATTATATTTTGAGAAAAATCAAAATGAAAATCTTGAATATCTTCTCACAAAGACTTAATATTGACTCAAAATTCACCCACAATTTACAAAATTCAATTACAAAGCTTTGCCAGGGAAAATTTCAATTCCTTGTGTGCTCATATGTAAACTTACTAAAAATAGAGGTCCTACTAAATTTAGTGCTTTTAGAAAATTTGAAATTTCTAAACCACTCTTCAAGAATTTTAATAGGAAATGAGCTTCATGGGTATTCACCTAGACAAAAAACAATTAAAATAAAACATTTTTTGGGTGATGCAAGATTTCCCTTACACCCTAGATGCTCTTACATTAGACACCCAAGGTGATTTGAGAGATGACTTTGTCACATCTCTAATATTCAAGGATAAAGAAGATGGTCAACCTCTTCCTTAGACAACCATGATGAATCTTCAATAGTCCTTCCTTTCCACTTGACCAAATATTCTTCATATTACCTATTTATTGTACTTTTTCTCACATGACTATTTAGGATTTCTTCTATCTCTTCCTTCTCTTGAGTAGGTACTAGAATATTCTACTGTTCTTTTATTGGTTTATCCTACATTCCTCCTTCATGATACTCTATCAAATCAACAATGTTGAATAAAAGAGAGATGTTTATTCCACTCAACAACTCTTCCTCACAATCATTTCTCGAATCATGTTTCTTCAGGATCATGCATGGTCCAAATTTCTCCATTTTTAACTTGTTATATATTCCCACAAGTAACCTTTATTTTATTAGGTGAACCATGAATTCCTTGCTAACTTGGAATTCCTTAAATTTTTGCTTTTGACCTTCCTTATCCTTATACTAAGAATTCATCTTATTAATATGGTTTCTTATCTATTCATGTGAGTTTTCTAGGTGTTCTATAAAATATTTTACCTCAACAATGCTCTTTTCTCATTTCTCCACCTTTCTCAGCTTAGAATAATGCCTTGAAATATTCCCCATAAATAATTCAAAATGTGGATTTACTAGTACTCTTGTTGACAAAATTAGTGTATGCAGAATCTACCTATGTTAAAATTAAATCCCATCGCTTAGGCTTATCTCTTACTAAGCATCTTCACAAGTTTACCAAACTCTTATTTACCACCTCTATGTGTCCATCAGTCTATAGATGGTGTGTAGAACTAAAATTCAAATGGGTCTTTAGTTTCTTCCATAGGGTTCTCTAGAAATACCTAACAAGTTTGGTATCTTGATGTGAAAGCATACTCTTTGGTAGACCATGCAGTCTTACCACCTATTTGAAAAATAACTCTTCAATGTGAAAAACATCATTAGTCTTCAGAAATGTAATGAAATTTTCCATCTTTGAAAAAATTTCAACCACCAAAAATATTGAGTCATATCCTCTTTGCATCATTGGTAAACCAAGAACAAAATCCATACAAATATCTTCCCAAGGCTTCTCTAGTATTGGTAGTGGTTGATAAATTATAATGTTTTGACTTAATATTTTGGTCATCTGGCATAATTGGAAACTTTGTAAGAACTTATTTTGTATTCTTTTGTAACTATGACCAGTAATAATTATCACTAACAAGAGAAACAGTCTTATCTCAACCAAAGTATCTAGCCAACATTCCACTACATTTTACCTTAATCATTTTTTCTCTCATAGAACTCCTTAGAATGAATTCCTTTCAAAAATATATCATCTTGTATTATAAAATCCAACCATCTCATCCTCTATAATTTAATAGGTTCCAAACAATATTTCCAAGCCTTCACAAAGTTTAGATCTTTAGGATACAAAATTTTGAGTTCCTTGAACCCAAAAAATTCCACCTTCATCTCTATCAAAAAATTATTCCTTCTACTTAATTCATCTGGATCTATGTTTGACCTTACACTTAGGATACAAAATGTTGAGTTCCTTGAATCCAACAAATTGCACCTTCATCTCTATCAACAAATTATTCCTTTTGCTTAAGTCATCTAGATCTATGTTTGACCTTACACTCCTATGATTCAAAAAGAAAATTAACTCTACAATACTCAACCCATTTTAAGTGCATTTGGCTTAAATTCCCTTGACTATTAAGAAACTACAAATGCTAATGATCAGTGTAAAGAAATATCTCTTTTGGAAAAAAATAATGTCTCCATTTCTTCAAAGCCTAAACTATATAATACAAATCTTGATCATATAAATAAAACCTTTTCTTGGCATCATTAATATTCTCATTAGAATAGGCAATGGGTATACCTTCCTAGCTCAAAACAACTCCTATGACACTACCACTAGAATCGCAATCTACCAAAAATACCTTATTGAAATTTGAATGTATCAAAATAGGTTTCTCTATGGATTTATTCTTCAACATATCAAAACTCTTGGCTGATCTTGTAGTCCACTTAAACTTATATTTATCACCTCTCATTTTGTCAGTTATGGGTGCACAAATACTACTAAATTTATGAAATTTTTTTTGCAAAACTCGTTAGACCATGAAATGATCTTACCTCTATAAAAACCCTTGGTGTAGGCCATTCAACAATAGCCCTCACTTTATTAGGGTCCATTCTAATACCACCAACTGAGAATTTTTTTCCCAAGTTTACCAAATCACAAAATTACATTGTGTAAGGTTAATTAACAACCTCTCCTCCCCCAACTTCTCAAAAAATCTACAAATATGCATTAGGTGCTCCTCTAAAGTATTACTAAAAACCAAAAAAAATTATAAACAAATAAGATAAATTTACCCAAAACATATTTCAATACCTCATTCATGAGTCATATGAATGTGCTCAATGCATCAATTAGCCCAAATGGCATGACTGGTTGTCTTGCATTCATCATCTCCTCTAATTTAGGTTTGGTGATATCCACTCTTTAGGTCAATCTTCATGAAGTACTGGGATCCAATCAAGTAATCCATGATGTCATCCATCCTTGGAAATATAAATCTATACTTGATTATGATCTTGTTAATGGCTCAAGAATCTATACACATTCTCCACTCTCCATCTTTATTTGGTGATAGTATTATACGTATCGCATAAGGACTTAGACTCTCTTTGATTAGTCCTTTCTTCAAAAAGTCTTAAACTTGTCAGTTTAACTCATCATTATTTGTTGGAGTCATTCTATGAGCTGCCTTATTTGAAAAACTATTGCATAGTCTCAAATCAACCTAGCAACTAATCTTCCTCATTGGTGGCAACCCTTGAAGTACATTATCAAATACAATGTCTTGGAATTATTTCAATTGATCTAAATTTTTTTGGTACTTTTTCATCTCATCATTTATTGGCTCTAGGAACCAACATAAAGCCCATATTCACATGCTTCATACCATCCAAAAAAATTCTTGCAATGATACATAGCTTTTCTTCCACCTCCATCATTGGCTTCAACTTGTGGTAAAATCCATTTGTAGACACTAAAAATTGTCCAAGGTTTGCAATTTCGTCATCATTTCCCCTTTCATTCTTCATAATTAAATAATTTTAATTATTTAATTAATTAATTTCTATCTTTATTCTTCCCTTGATTAATTAAATAAATTTTATTTATTTAATTACGTCACTAATTAAGTCTCCTTTTTTCTAAAATTAAATAAATTCTTATTTATTTAATTTTTGTCTACTTTCCACTATAATTAAATAATTATTTTTAATTATTTAATTATTCATCAGCCTTTCCTCTCCTAAATTAAATAAATTTTATTTATTTAATTTGGTCCACTCTCTTGAATTTTGAATTAAATCATTATTTAATTCAAAATGATTCATTTTGTCACATTCCTCTATAATTAAATAATTATTTTAATTATTTAATTATTCATTTGCCACCTAAATTAAATAATTTTTATTATTTAATTTCTCGTATCACCTCTTTGTCTGTGCTCATTTTAAATAAAATTATTTATTTAAAATAGTCTCACTTTCTAATTTCCCTCTTTTTAGTAAATAACTCAAATAACTATTACTTTCATGTGACCCCACCTTTTGAATTAAATTCAAGTTTTAATTCAAAATAGTCATTTTCCTCCAAAAATCAAGTAATTTCTATTATTATTTGATTTTCTAGCCACCTCTTTTTCTATGCCAATCTTATCTCTTGTCACATGCATTGTCAACCCTTGATTTGATTTTCTAAAAATCAATCTTGTCCATTCATTTCAAATTTGACCTATGTTTCCCTAACCCTAATTATGTGTTGTCATATTGAATCTCGTCCATTGATTCTAGGGCACTTCTCAACTTTTAATCTTGGTCATTCACACAAAATTGCATTTTCTATAAAATGACAATTTTGGTCTCATTTTATCATCTTCCAACTTCATCATCTTGCAACCTCATAAACCTTGCAACTCGATGATCTTTCAATCTCATACTCTTGCACTCTTGTCACTTTTTTCATAGGCATACTTACATTTCATTTGGCATGATTTAGACATATTTAGAGGCTTACTATTTGCATTATAGCATAGTTTTGCATATAGTTACTCAAATCCTTCAACATTTGTTTAGGGCTTGTCATTGATATTAGATCACTTATCATAAATCTGAGGGCAACATCAAATTTTCAACAAGTTGAGAAGGTACAATGGAGGTTAGCCATGGAAGTTGAAGACATTTTGGTAAGATTGTTTCATTTGTTTTCATTTTATTCCTTTGCACTTCATTATCACTTTGGGTTTTCATTTTTGTATTTGATTTGCTAACCCTGAGAAAATTACCTTAGTTACATTGGTGAACTTGACATGTTTTGACAAATTTTGAAGAATTTTGGTGTTGAATATTTTTTGTTGCACATTTTGTTAGCATTTTATTGCAGGTTTTACATAATTTTGGGGACAAAACCCTAGTTTTCAAAGATTCAACCATATCTCTCAAACGACTGCATATTTTCTAACAAAACATTTTATGCGAGTTGGGGACAATATCAAGAGCTTTCAGTCCTAATATCAATTTTTTTGGAGCTGTTTTTTATTTTCTATAATTTTTTTGTTAGTTTTCATGAAAAAATAATTTTGAGAGAAAAATAATGAATCTTTCAGATTTCTTATATTTCTAGAAAGCTCTATGAATTTCAATAGGGTTCTGTTATTTATGTTTTTAATTAGGCTACAAAATAATTACACAAAAAAATAGATCTTTCAAAATTAGGGTTTCACAAAGATTTTCTTTATATATCAAAAATGGTTGCAAATCTATTCACAATTTGTTTTTGCAAATGTGGAATGTTGTCAAAAACCTTTGGTAAAAAAATCATATTTTTTGGAATTGTTGTTAATTTTTAATAATTATTTTATGATTTTTCATAAAAAAATAATTCTGGATGGGAAGCAATGAATGTTTTGGATTTATTTACATTTTTGGAAAGCTCTTTCAATTTCAGTAAGGGTATGTTCTTTGTGTGTTTACTTTTTATGCAAAAAATAGTTCCAAAAATCAGATTTATTTTGACTAGCTAACCCTCTAATATTAGTGATCAATTATCTTGTTAGGGTTTTGGATTGGTTGTTGGTTTTTTGAATGTGTAGGACCTTCAAAGGGAAACTTGGATCAAGAAAAAAAAATATTCTCTAAATTTTCGTGGGTCTCAGACATCTTTTTAGACTACTAACAAGTGGTTTTGTAGGTTTGATTGTCCAAGACTTTTATTTTGAAATCATTTGTGTTTGTTTTAGATTAGAAAACACTTCCATTGGTGGTTTAGAAAGAACCTTTGCTTGTCTCACTTAGATTTAATTAGGGGGTTTAATAACTTTTCTTGATTGTGTTTGTGGTGGTAGGTGATTATGCTCTCACCTTGTGCAAACTAGGTGATCAAAAAACCATACCCATCCATTTTTGTGTTTACCCCGATTCAATAATCGAAGTATCCTCTCCCCTTGCACACTTGTATGATCCTGGGTGTAAGAGAAACAATTATTGACTCTAGGAATTGGGCCTTCCTTGGTGGGAAAAATTACTCACCCCAAGGCGACTCAAACTAGCAACAAAGCTCTTTAGCCGAGCTACCCCCGACCGGTATATAAATGTGAATCCTAAGGGAAATCCTAGGATTACGAGTGTGGATGCAGCATACAGACCAAGTAGTACTCCCCAAAAACTTGTTGAGTGTAACCTCTTCAGGCTGGAGTGTCTCCTAATTAGAGCTTAATCTTGTGCACCATGTATGGACACTCGAACGGGGGTCTCGAACTAAATACCTTTGTGTAGTAGCCAAAATCCTTCTATTTTCTAGCACAACAATGGTCGTTGTGAAGGCATCCACATTCTCACAGTTCTTAGTAGAGGTGATCAACCTTCCATGTGATTTTTATGGGGGTTGGAAGCTTGGTTGGCCTAAGAAGTGAGTGCAATGTAAGGGGGAGCCGGTGCAACCAAGATTTTGGATTCACACGCTAAGAATAAGTGTGGTTGGGGAAACCCACATGGAATATAATGAATATTGTCCTTGCCTAACCTAGGATTGTTCCTGTCTTTATTGTGCTTGATCAAAGACAAAATATTATTTTTTCCAAGTGGCTTCTCAAACATTCAACAAATAAACATCATTGAAAAATCTTGAAAATGCTCTCAATATGAAACAAAAAATCAATCCTTTGGTCATTGTCATCCTTGTCACCTTGTCACTTAATCCTACAAGCAAGTCCTTTGACAATCCAAATTAACACATTGGCCAAACTTTGAATGCTTAAGTGAACCTTTCCTAAAAATCATTTGACATAAGGCATCCCCTTTTATCACCTTGCATAAAGCATAGCCTCATGTCATCCACCATCATGTCTTCAAGCCACTTTGATATGCTTGCTAGTCGAATTGAATGCCAATTTCTCAGAAATGGTCAAGCCCAACTAGCTAGGGACTTCAAACCACTATACCTCCAATATAATTCCAAATCCACAACCCATAGTCAACCACCCAAATATCCATCTTACCAAAAATTCATAAGTCCTCGTCCTCCATCCATCAAATCTAACTATCAAGAGTCCTTTAACACAAATCCTTCCATTAGTCCACAACAAAATTCCACCTATTTCCCTTATCCTAACCTTGACAAGGGAAATCAACCATCCAAAAATCCATTCCAAGCCCCCATGTCCTATTCTAGCCCTTCTTCATATCCTAGTCCTTCATACACGTCCTATCCTATTCCTTTATCCACATCCAATATGAGTCCTTCATACACTAACCCTTTCCAAGTATCCACATCCTATCCTAGTCCTATATCTACCAACCCATTCCAACTCACTTCATCCCAACACACACCTAGCCCTAAAAATCATATCCTTGTCCAAAGTCACATTCCATTGTCTAACTCTGAGGACATATGTCAAGAAAAAACCCAAAGCATGACACCATAACTCCCATTTCATGTCAAGATCAAAATTTTCCATCCCATGACCCCATCATTAAGTCCATTCAAGAAGTACTCCTAGACAATCATGGCATACAAAATACACCCATCCTTGGTCAAAATTCCATTCACAACCATGTTATCCAAGATGAACCTATTCTTGCTCAAGATCCTATTTCCAATCATGTCATCCAAGACAACCCCATCTTTGACCAAGACACTATCCTTGATCAAAAAGACAAAAAAACGATCCACTCCTCAACCTTTATGTCATTCATGACCAAACAATTGATGACCCTATTCAGGCTTCAACTACCAACACTTCCAAAAATGAGACACTTGCCTCCATGGGACACATAGATGATCTTCCTATAGAACAAGAGGCTACTATTCCAGACATATTTGCAAAT
>CM021109.1:126128706-126149232 GCA_007115665.2 Sequoiadendron giganteum | reverse complement strand
AAGGACTAGGCATACATGAGAAAGGCATTCGAGAACCCGTACAATTTCAGGCAAATTACAAACATCAAGGTCTTGGATATTCCTCAATCAACAAATATAATGTTGTTAATGATACCTCCTCGATATTGGGGGCAACTCTATCTAATAAAAACATCAAAATGGATGTCATGAGTAGTCCTTGTCATAAGATTGCTTCCAACACCCTGTCTATCCACACAATAAATTGTCACTTCAACATAAATAAACCTTCCATTTGGAACCAACAAAAAAAAATTCTTACAAGTCTAAAGTTCAAAATCAAATGCCAAAGGCCATTGAGTACAAAAATACAAGTGTACAATGAATCTAAAGTGGATCCTAAAGAAAAATGGATCAAGTCAGGAAAAGAATGAATCAAGTCAAGAAAATATGTCAAAAATCAATCAAAATGTGGAGCCACAATAGAAGAGGACTCCCACATATAATTCATGTCCACCTCCTTCAAAATGGCCATCAAGAAAGACATATAAAAGTGTCGGTTCCAAACACTATCTTAATCCGACACCCAAAGTTTGGAAAATTAAAATCAATACATTCAAACATCCAAACAATCCATCCATGTCTATTATCCATCATAATCCTACATCTTGCCTAAAGTCTAAATATCCCATGTCACAAATTCGTCACGTCTTGGTAACAACTCTTTATCATAAGGACTCTCATGGAACTCTATTGTGATGTGCGTATTTTGATAAGTCCAACTCTAGTATCAAAAAGGATCACAATGACATCAATTAGTTGTATGCAAGTGCTATGATCCTGACAAGACAACTACTTCACAAATGTCATCTTTGGCATATCATGGCACCATTCTCTACATCAGCATCGTCAATGGATTGGGCATAATGAGTGATCATCTAAAGCATCAATTCTATCAAATAAATATATATAAAAAAGGAGAGACATAAATAGTAAAGAGAAAAAATTCGTCCAATAGTGAAAACCATTCTTATGGTGCTTTGGATAAGTACCATGATGAAAACTTGGAAAACATGCGTCATGTATAAATAAATTGTATATGTGGACCATTACATTTGGGGAAGTTTTCTTATTTCCTATACCTTCACATGGAATTTTTGACATTTTCATCCATCCTTCTAAGCCCTATCATTTCATCCATTTTCCCACCTACTTTGATCTTCATAAGGACTATAGTAAAAACATAAATCATTCTTTGGGAAAAAAAATTGACATGTCTATCCTTTGGTCATACACTTTCATGAAATATCATGTCATCACCTTCATAAAAATATCCAGCTCCATACCTCAACAAAAATAAATTATCCTTATACGACATAAGCCATCCATTGTCCTTTTATACATATCACCTATCTTGGTTTTCCTTGTCAATGGTCTAAATATCCTTCATCATCCCATTTAGTTTTAACCAAGTCATTTCAAATGCAACAATATGGCAACTTGGCACATCATCCAAAAAATTCCTTGGCCCTGTTGCAGAATTTTATCCTCTTGTCATATCATTGTCATCTTCACATTGTTCTGGGATGTGTCCTTCCCACGTCAAACAACATTGTCATTGTCATTGTCATCTGTCAATTGGTATTCAGCTTGACTAGTAGAAAAATCATGGTTGTCGTTGGATTCATGTGCATCGAAATCATTCACATGCATTTGTCATAATTTTCATAAAACATAAAAATCAGAAAAAGTCTTGGAAAAAAGTCATAAAAATAAATAAAAGTCATGAAAAAAGTCATAAAAATAAAAAAAAATCTTGAAAAAAATCTTACAAATTAGAAAAAGTCCTAAAAATAAATAAAAAATTCTAAAAAATTCATAAAAAGTCTTGAAAATAGACCTAAAAATTGAAAAATGTCCTGAAGAAATCCAAAAAAATTGAAGTATTCTAAGAACACAAAATCAGAGTCATATCTTTTCAAGTTCGTCAAGTTTGTCAGTATTTTTCATTTGTCTAAACTACGTTGCCTCTGTGCATTTTTGACGTAGGCAAGTCCATCTGTCAATGATTCCCTGAGACATTAGGTCAATCCTTTTAGGTTTGTCAAAATAAAAGTCATAAGTCAAACATGGTCACGTTGGTCAAATAAAGTAGACATAGTCACACTTGAGATAGGACAGCCATTTGAAATGTCAATGTCAAAATTGTTCAAAATCAGACAACATAAGCCAATCAATCATCTACTCACATTAGTCAACTTGCCAAAATAATGTCAATCTCATCACTCTTTGGTCCTCTCCAAGATGTGTCCTTCTTGGACTTGGACCTTGTCAAAATGTCATTTGCCTTTTTAGGATGCATCCTTTCTGACCTTAGGCACTATCAAATTGTCAAACTATCAAACTATCATGCAAACAATCTTCGGCAAGAAAATATTGGCAAACACATTGAATGGTTGTTGATTTTTCTAGTCTATTTTGTCTTATCTTTGTCTATTTTGTCTATTTTTGCTGGTTTGTTTTGTCTCTTGGTCATATTACTAGCTACCTTGAGGATGTCCGATGATGGATTTAGAGGTGTGATTGCATCCCATGACCTATTTTCTTTGACTATTATTTGTGAATTTTCTTAGCAAAAATACTAGGGCAACTTGGCCCTTAGTATGAGCTAGAACATTCCTTGTCTGTGACTATCTGTTTTGCAAGTGGATGACCTTGCACACCTTGGTTTATGTCATACCATGGTTTTTGTTGTCCATTTGTGTCATTTTACTACCCAATGATGATTAGTGCAGAGTCTTTTCTAGGAAAATATGCATCTTTAAAATTGTCTCCACTAAACATCCATATCCTCCACACTAACATTTCTTCTATACCGCTTATCTATTTTCCTCTTATCCATTTTGAGAGCATACCTATATTCTTCCAACCCAACTATCCTATTAAGGGGGCATCATCATCTCACTCTTATTTCATCATCATCCTATCTTTCTATCATCATCCATTTTCCTCTATCCATACCTTGGCTTCTTTGGAATGATGTTACTCGACACAAAGCTCATCATCTCGAACATCATCTCAAAGAGGGGAAAAATGTAGACACTAAAAATTGTCCAAGGCTTGTAAATTTATCATCATTTCCCCTTTCATTCTTCATAATTAAATAATTTTAATTATTTATTTATTTTCTAATGTCATATGTCTTCTATAAATTAAATAATTTTAATTAATTCATTTCTATCTTTATTCTTCTCTTGATTAATTAAATAAATTTTATTTATTTAATTATGTCACTAATTAAGTCCCCTTCTTTCTAAAATTAAATAAATTATTATTGATTTAATTTTTGTCCACTATAAATAAATAAATCTTGTCCATTCATTTCAAATTTGACCTAATGTTTCCCTAACCCTAATTATGGGTTGTCATATTAATCTCGTCCATTGATTCTAGGGCACTTCTCAACTTTTAATCTTGGTCATTCACACAAAATTGCATTTTCTATAAAATGGAAATTTTGGTCTCTTTTTTTCATCATGCAACTTCATCATCTTTCAACCTCATAAACCTTGCAACCTCATGATCTTGCAATCTCATACTCTTACACTCTTGTCATTTTTGTCATAGGCATACTTACATTTCATTTGGCATAATTTAGACATATTTAGAGGCTTACTAGTTGCATTATAGCTTAGTATTGCATATAGTTACTCAAATCCTCCAACATTTGTTTAGGGCTTGTCATTGATATTAGGTCGTTCATCATAAATCTGAGGGCAACATCACATTTTCACCAAGTTGAGAAGGTATAATGGAGGTCAGCCATGGAGGATGAAGACATTTTGGTAAGATTGTTTCATTTGTTTTCATTTTATTCCTTTGCATTTCATTATCACTTTGGGTTTTCATAGTTGCATTTGATTTTCTAACCCTAGTAAAATTACCTTAGTTACACCATCATTCATCAGGGAATATGTATTAGCATGGCCATCATGCACTCTACAGTGATCAAATGTCATGGCCTCTGTGATAAAATTTGAGATGCATTCATGGGTATGATGTCACACAATACCTCATCGTAATATGTTCAAACCTTTAAATTTACTAAACATTTCTCATTGACCAAATCTTTATGGCCCCTTTGCAACCATGTAATCCTATATGGATGTGAATGCTTTATCTTCTCTAAATACAACTTCCTTACCATCTCTTCTAAAACTATATTATATGTACTTATACTATCAATAATCGTATCAAAACACTTACCTCTTGCTTTACACCTTGTTTGAAATAAATTCTTCCTTTTAATTGGTTCCTTTTCTTCATTTAGTAAGGATCTCCTAATAGCAAGACTCTCCTATCTCTACATTTTCAGAATGCTTAAATTCAACATATTCATCTACCTATGTAACAAGTGCATTACATTCAAGCCTTCTATTTTTCCTTCCTTGATGTTGTGGAAATTCATATGCTCAAAGTCCTTCTTGTCCATATTGGAAAAAAGTTCCATATAAGCCTCCTCTTCTAGATGCTAACTTTTTCATTATTCTTTTGTTCTTTGTTTTTCCCTCTATAGGATCTTCCACTATTCCTTCCACTTCAAACTCTTCCTCTTTTCTTTCTCTCAAATCTTCTATTTTATCTTCTCTTCTACCTTCAAGAAAAGTTAATAAACATCCTCTATGGTAGTCATTCTAACCAAACTTAGCTCATCTTGAATACTTAGCTTCAACTGATTCATATAGCGAGCTATAAATGTAGACACCTAAAAATGGCTAATGCATTTGCATCTTATCATTTCTTCTATCTTTAATAATTAAATAATTTTTAAATTATTTAATTAAGCTAACATTTATCCCTTTTCATTCATAATAATTAAATTAATTTTAATTATTTAATTAATTCATCGCTTATCACTTTCCCTCCAACACTAGTCAAATTTAAATTATGTTCGGTCCTCTATAATTAAATAATTTTCAAAAATTTAATTAGCTAACATTCCTTTCTTAAATTATATAAATTAAAATAATTTATTTAAATTAAATATTTTCTACTAAAATAAATATTTATTTATTTCTCCAAATACATCCTTATAAATATTAAAAAAAAAAATTATTTAATTATTTTAATTTTCTTTGCTTCATCAAAATTCAAATTCAACTCCTACCTTGTCTTGAATTTTCCTATCCATTGACATTTCTAATTAATCTCCACCATTGATCAAATATCAATTGAAAAATATAAATACAAGGTCTTCATTCATTCATATCCCCTAGATTATGATTACTATCAAGAACACTATCGAGCACTATCAATAACTATCATTTTTCAAGAAAACAAGTTATCATTATCATTATCAAGGATAGGTATCATTTATCTTTGAGTATTTTACCATTATCATTGCATCATATCATCCTTTTTCTTTCATGGTTATTGTTATTTTGAAGAGAAACCCACAATGGAGAAAATCAAGGTCTTTTCTATGATGACTTTGTTTTTTATTCATTTTTTACCCAATATCTTGAGTTAATTGAGTGATTGTTGAAGTTTTAATTTTGTAATTTCATTGCATTGTTACTATTTGTGATTCATATTTTCATCATCCAAATTTTGGCATGCTTGGTGGGACTCACTTCCCTAAAATTATTAGTAAGTTATTTTGCAATAAATTTTATTTTTTAAGGTTATAGATGTAGATCTATGCATATGAGTAGTTTCATCATGCTTTTGAATTGACTTTCAATGCCTTTGATCAGATTCGGGGTTCTTTTGAGATGAAACATGAAATATTTGATATATATTCGCATTAAATTTTTGCATTTTTGTTAGATCTACATATTTGAAGAATTAAAAAATGTATCTGATGAATCATGTCATTCATGTGATGAATCTTGTCATACATCTAAAAAATATTGTTGCTTATCTCACCAATTCTACCATGAATTCATGTCCAATTCTACTACACATTTGACAATATTTTTTGTGATTTTGATCAATTTTGTAGTGCATCTGATATGTAACACATTTGAAGCATTTTGTTGAAATTTTTACCTTTGTCACTCTAGATCTCAAAAATATTTAGGGTTAAATTAATATTTTAATTTGTTCATTCTATATCTATAAGTTTTTTAATTTCTAACATATAACCTCATATTTGACTTGAATCTAACCCCAAATCTAAGATCTTTTTGATATATTGGCCTTTGTTTGTTGTTAGTTTTTATTGGTATAAATTGGGTCATTTGGGATTAAGAGGCTTACAAAGAGTGGACTTGGAGCTCTTCATCAAATTATCATCTCAAATTTAGCATTGGATTCCTAGTTCTATCATTCTAGTCCCCTTATCTCTTTTACTTTTCAAAAGTGCTCAATAGTTTCATTATTTTCTTTGCTATATGTCAATCTTGCTTGGAATGTCTTGACCACATTGGAAATTGGTTAAAACTAGTCTTTCTTATTTGCATTTGTACTCTAAAATAAACAAGTTTCTTTTAATCCTAAATATATTCTTACACGTGATGTCCTCTCACCCCTAGTGGTGATCTTTGTTCAAATGCACAAGATAACTGAGAGGGGGGTGAATCAGTTGTACCTTAAAAACTTCAAAACCCTCATTAACATTCAGATCCACATTCTTTTTGTGAATGGTGAACCTATATCTACACATTGAACACAAGAGAAAAAACATAAAATTAGATCATTATGCAAGTTAGATCAACATTCCCCATGAAATTAGTTTGAAACATTAAGATAGGAAATAAAATGAAGAACAACACAATAAAATCTAATTAAATCCAATCTAATGAGAAAACTCTCAATTTCATGGGGGAATTGGTGCCATTTTGATGTGGAAAATAGCCCTTTAGCAAATCCCCGATGTGATTTGATGATCTTTGATGATGATTTTTGATTCTTTAATGCAATTTTCCAATAACTTTGATAAAACTATGAAACTTGAATGAAAATGGATTAAGTTGTAGATGAAATTGAGTATAGTAATCTTGGATGGATTGTGGATAATCAATTAAATAGGAGAGACCCTCTATTTATAGAAGAGAATGAGGGAAAGAGAGAAAAAATGGATGAATGTGGGACAAAAGACCAACCAATGAGAGAAGGCCACTTGTCCACATGTGATTGGAGGAGGAATGAACATATTTTGATGAATGTGCAAATAAATGAAGTTAGGTGGAATTTGAAACTGTTGAGATGACAAGTTGGAGGGAGAGAAGAATGGATTAAATTCCACTTGGCTCAAGGCAAAGGACATGCAAGAGAACTTTAATGCCTTGTTGGATGAACTCGTCCCTTTTGGAGGGATTTTCAAATTTGAAGAATATTCCCTTTTGATGCCAAGTTGAGAGAAAATGGAGGAATTAATAAATCAATTAAATTGATTTATTGTGCAAGTTGCAAAATCTAGAGGATTTGATGGATTAGGATTAATATTAATCATGATTTGATTAAATTAGATGAAGATTAGTTGATTTGACAATTTTGACTTAGATTTTTGGATTTAAATAAATCAAAGTTGAGAGGAATAATGGAATTAGATTTAATCAAATAAAGATTGATGTATTTAATTAAAGGATATTGATGTTAGTTTTAAATCAAATAAAGGTAGATTTATTTAATTTAAAGAGATGACTTTAGAGATTAATTAAATAAAGTGAATTATTTAATTACATGAGGGATTATTAAATTAATTAAATAAAATAATTTATTCAATTAATAGAGGCGGGTGACTTAATCAGATAGATTTGATTTATTTAATTAAGAGAGGAAATTATATGATGTATTTAATCAAATAAATATTATTCAATTAAATGTATTAGTAAAGGGGGTGATTCAGGAAGAAATGATGTTAGTAAGATCAAGATCAGATGGGTAAGATCAATTTGTATATTTTTTGTGTCTACATTTTTCCCCTCTTATAATAAATGCAATTATTGTGTTGGTTAAAAGAATAAACTACCAAGATCAAAATTTGACTTGATTTTTTTATTTTTTCAAATGCCCCACTACTTCCCCTTTGAGAAGGATTACGTAGTATACTTCCCCCTCTAGAGATGAGACGAACAATTTGCATTTTTGGGCGATCTCGCGAAAAAAGAGGACACGTTATCTGATGGGTCCAGAAAGGGTCCAGGATGCCAAAAAATGTTCCAAAATGTGGAAAAAGATGCAAAACTACCCTCAGTCAAGCAAAAACGGGATCAGGGGTCTAAAACCCTAGTTGGACAGCTAAACAGGGTAAAAAAACCCTAATTTCAAAGCTTAAATAGGCCCCAAGGTGTCACTTTCAATTCATTTTCACACTTAGACTTTGAGATATTTTTGCATTTTGAGCTATGAATACTAATCAAGATGGTACAATGAGTGCTTCCATGACATGTATCTAATTGAGTGTGAGTGTACCAATGACCAACCAATGCAAGACCAGTGCTATCTGACCCTTACCCACCTTGTTTTTTCATTCTTTGAGCACATTTAATAAGGTTTAAAAGTCAAACAAGGCAAACGGTGAAATTTAGCGCTAATGGAAGGGAAAAATCGGTGTTGCATGGCCTGAACGAGCATCGCATATGAAAATGGCATCACGTAGTTCACTTTAGAAAATTAGGCTTTAGGGGTCAAAGTCAGGCACACATTGAAACTGCACCACTGCGAGATGATTTAGAATTTTGGGATTAGGATAGTGGTCAAACTATGACATGACGGTGTAGTTTGGAAATTTTCAAACTACACTGCAATTGCAAACATTGCCACATTTTCTATTTTAATTGGAAAACTTAAGGCCAGATATTGATTTTTTTATGAAACTTGATGTCATGACTTTTCTTGTGCATGAGGACCTCAGGATACTACATTCGTAGGAGCATTGGTCCCCAGTTCTTAGTAGATTAGTTGGTATGCATGAGTTGCTCCAAGAGAATCTTGGAGCAATAGGATTGTGGTATGTTGCATATGCATGTCCTTTTCAGACACATTTGGGCATGATGACTTCCATAGAAGAGAGATGGCACAATGATACATCTTCGTTTCACTTTCCCATCAAAGAGGCTGCAATCACACTAGAGGATGTCTGGTCCATCCTTCAACTACCCATCCATAAAGAGAGAGAGTGATTTATGATGTGGATGCTGGCAGGGATTCCTTCTATGACGTGATGGGGCTCAACGAGATTATTTTCGCTGAGGGGTATATAGAGCTTGAGAGGTATAGGGGCACACTACCCACATTCAGACTGATCATAGCTGCTATCATTTTAGGGCTTGTCACACCAGATTGGTGAGGCTGATACTTTAGCCCAAGATGGGGACTTGCATGGGAGTGGATGCTCCATAGGAGAGAGTGCTTTGTATGGGGTCCAATGATGTTGGCCTCCCTTTACCATGATCTTCATGAGTTCGCTTATCTGGACAATAGGGCCATCAAGGCCGGAGTCACACTCCTTCATGTCTGGGCCTGGGAGCACATTGCAGTGCTCCACCCATAGGTTATAATGGTTTATTTGGAGCCAGATGATCCTATTGTTCGGTGGCATGGAGAGGCCCTTACCACATTTACACATATAGGGAAAGTTGGCATTGCACATTGGAGGAGAGTTATTGATGAGATGACTATGTTTACATGGAGGCCTTGGCTTGGCATGCCCACATGGTACGATGATGTATGCCAATATTTCTATGTGAGGTAGGATAAACTCATGCAGGGTAAGGAGCATACCATGATAGAGAGGTATCTCCCTGATAGAGTCACTAGGTAGTTTAGGGATACATTGGACCTTCTCGATGAGCAGTACGTGACCATCTTTGCACGTACTTTGAGGGAGATAACATGGGGTAGGCCAGTCCTGGCCGATGAGATAGTTACTTCCTTCAAGAAGTTGGTGGCCAGAATGTGGCCATATGATTAGGGTTAGGGAGATGTGGACAATAACGTATATAACTTAGTTCAGACCACCCCTACGATTGACAAATCCAAGTGTTGCACTGATACAATGGAGGCCCAACAGAAGGTCAGTAGGTCAAGGGTGGGGGCGAGGAGACAGAGGGGATGGTGAAGGAGATGGGGATGGAGGTAGAGGAGGAGGTGGACCACCTCCACATAAGACAAAGAAGATATTTCGATAGACTCCCCTCACAGATCAACAAAGAGATGGGGAGAGACATGCCCAGTAGGAGGCCCAGGTGCCAAGGGATGGGGATCAGTAGAGAGATGCTCTGTGGGATTTGTAGCAGTAGCCTCCACCACCACCACATCTAGATTAGAGGGATGCCCTTATACAAAAAATCCAGGCATAGGTATAGGTTTTTCAGGCTCAAGTGTAGGCATTAATCATCGGGAGAGACCAGGCTAGGTTTGAGAGAGATCCAAAGATAGGCTAGAGATGGCAGCTTGAGAGCATGACCTCTACATCTCAAGGTAGGAAATTTTTGACACGGGTATACCGTGACGTAGTTAGAGTCAAAGTACTACAGGCTACATTATCAGTAGGTAGTATCAATAGGGGTTCGAGTGCCAGAGTATTCCCAGTAGATAGGGATGACACAACCCGAGGAGCATGCCAAGAAATAGGCGGGAGAGGGAAACAACCATTAGGGCTAGCTTCTCATTTTTGACAACATTATTTTTGATCTACAGGCTCCATTTTTTATAGCCCCGATTTGTATTATATACTTGATTCATAGACATATTTTGATTTTGATCTTTGTACCATGATAGTCACATTTATATATATATGATATGGTCTGATTTGTTTATGAGATGTGTTTATGATGGGCAGATGTATTTACTTTCTTATATGATATGATATGCAGATGTTATGATTCTATCTTATGAGATACATGCGTTTATTTTATATGATGTATGTTCCTATGTAATGTGATGATGTGATGTAATGATAATGTGAATATTTCATGGATGCACATGGTTATGAATGCATTTATTTTTGTATATTTTCTATGCACTTTATGATGATGATGTATGGATGCAACATGTTATGATATGCAAATGATTCTCTAAATTACATCTTAATGGATTATGTGGTGTACTATGACTATGAAATGTATGTGATGATATGCAAATGTAATATTTTTATTTCTTTTCCTTATGCATTTATGATGGATGATATATGGATGTTATGATGATGCTCATGTGATGCTTTTTTATGTAATGAAATATGAATGTAAAGATGTGGGATGATGCATGGTACTTATGATATATGATACACAATCGTAATATGTATAAATGCAATGATAAAAATGATGTGATATCTAATGCCAATGATTATGAGGTGATGATGTTGTGAGATGATTATGCAATGCAATTTTTATGAAATGATATTTTATGATATGTGATGATTCTTATTTCATAATGATTCATAGATGCAAATTTTATGATTGTTGTGAGATGATTATGCGATGCAATGTTTATGAAATGATGTTTTATGATATGTGATGATTCCTATTTCATAATGATTCATAGATGCAAATTTTATGATATGAAATAATGTTTTATGATAAGCAATGATTCAAAATTATATGATAATGTGAGATGATCATGATATGGTTTTGCAAATAATTATGTAATGAGATTTAATAATGCCTATGTGGTAATGAATACAATATGTTGATGCAACATGATTATACTAATGTATGATTAGAGATGACCTAAGATATGCAAATTTTGATATTTTTTGATTTATGAACATGATGCAATAATGGTACAAATGTAGCGACATGAATGTAATCATTTTAAGATGATGTAATGCACATGATTATGAGATGTTGATGTGAGATGATTATGTGATGCAATTTTTATGAAATGATCCTTTATGATATGTGATGATTCTGAGTTTGTACTAATTCGTGGATGAAAATGTTATTATATTAAATAATATTTTGTGATATACAAATAATATGATAATGTGGGATGATTATGATATGTAAAATGAAATGTAAATGATGATGTGTAATGAGATTATTATGATGTGATATGATATTGATATGTAATGATTTATGATGTATAATGATGGTGCATGTGATATGATATGTGATGGATGACCTAATAATGCTTATGTGATACTATCCTAATGAAAGTAATGAAACTATAATAATAATGAAATGTAATGCATCTATGTTTCATATATGATATGTATTATGTTGATGATTGGTGGATGCAAGGTGGATGCCTTTTAGCAATGTTTTTGAGTAATTGACATGGTACCATGTTAGTATAGAGAGAAGATATAAGAAAATGAAAAGAGGTTCCAACACCTACATTATTAATGATGATGATGATAATGATATTATGAATTGGGATTTTAAAAGGGCCATTTACCTTATGTTTGATAATACACATAGGTACGATGCATCAAAGTATAAAGAACCAGGATGGCATTGTACCTAGTGTGATGGACTTTGACTCGACAATCAGATAGGAGTACTCTTGTTTACACCTAACATACAAAACCTCATTCAAAATGCAGTTCATATATTCTAAACATCTCAGACCAAAAACATAGAAAAGCAAGCCTTCCTATGTGGTCACAAGACACCTAAAAAACCCTCCCTAAAAACCAAACAATGTACTCATGACGAAGTTATATTACAAGAATATCCAACAAGTGCAGTAGATAAAAATATAATGATCATTGCCCCATTCCTTTCTCTCTAATTTTTTTTTTAGACATCATCTAGAGGTCATTAGAATGAGCACAAAATAAGATAAGTCAGAAAGACAAGATAAAGTAAACAATCAAGTCGATGTTCTTCATACCACTAGCCAAGACTAAACTATGGTGATGCCTGATGTTGATGTCCATTCTAAGAAGGATGCATCCTAGGACATGTTAGTATTAGATGATGTGGGATTGATTGGATGATAAGCTATTGATACTTCGAGCTGACTAACTTGCTTACTTACTGACCTAGACTTGAGACTCTGGTGATTGAGCCTTCACTTTTATCTCACTAGACTTGTTTCTAACCGCTTAACCAAAGGATGAAAATGACAGTTGATTTATTATAAATGAGATTATTTTGGGTGAAAGGGAGATGAAATGAATGGATTTCTTTTCAAATATTTGGATTTTTTTGGGTATTTTGAAATTTTTTGAGGCTATTTTTGGGATTTTGAGATGTTTAACAAATGTTTAGATTTTTCGTACTTTTTTAAATTTTTTTGGTTTTTTTAAAGATTTGACTAAGAAAATAACCTAAAGAGCTGTCCTAGGGGTCTCAAAATCTGATCAAAAGATTAGCCTTCCCTACATTATACATGCAAAGACCACGTAGTTTGACCGACATAAAATTGATAATTGATGAGATACGAACAAATGGACTCTTAAAGGACTGACCTAAGGTGTCTCGGGGGATGATCAAAGATCAACCTTGCCTACGTTCAAGCTTAGAGACAATGCAGTTTGGAAAGATGACTCCACTGCTTTGATTTTTTATACTTTTGATATGTTTTGATGTTTTTGGCTTTTTGATTTTCTAATGTTTTTAGATTTTTTTAAGGATTTAATGAATAATTTTGGATTTTTTGATTTTAATACAGATCACAAGAATATACATGAATTTGATTTGATGCAGGTAAAAGAATGTGCCCCCAACATGATGCGATAGGCTACTTCGATATAGGGAGAAGAAACTGACCTTAGGAATGTGCCAAGTAGTACTAGGGTGGAATATGATATGAACACAAGACCAAACTATGATACAAACGTGAATGCATGATGGAAGGATATGATGATATGTGTTGGACAAATGAGTGATGTGGGTTCAATCACAACGATCCTAGTGGATGGAGAGTGTTTTATTTACAGAAGGTGTCTATTTTCTAGGTTTTCACCAAGGTACCTTCCCAAAGTGCCACCAAAGTGGTTTTCAGTAGAGGACAATTTTTTCTTTACTATTTTTAATCCTTTTTTTTATTTTTGTATATTTTGATTTTATTTGTATTTTTGGTTTTACCCTTAAAAGATCATACATAATTTTTTTCAAGATGAGAGTTGTTCATGGGCTCCTCTAGAGGCTCCCCTTCAAGTGTTGATAGCTGGTGTAGACATCGAAAATGTACAATTTGGTTCGACACACTTGATCCTGTTTATTAACAACATTTCCTCTTGAATCATACTCTCAGCTTTTCATCATATTTTGTCTCTTAATTTAATAAATCATTGTTTATTTGATTAAGTCTTTCTCCTTCTCTGATTAAATTAATCAATTTAATTTAAGTAATCTTATGTCTCTGTTTAATTAAATAAATCATTTTATTTGATTAAAGTTTCTAAATTCCTCTTATTAAATAAAATAAATTAAACCTTATTTGATTTAATCTAACATTTTCCCACTTAGTTAAATAAATCAAAATCATTTATTTAATTAATCAATTCTTCTCAATTCTGATTTAAATCAAGTCATCAGTTTAAGTCAAAGTTGTCACATCTTCTAAGCCCTCATTAAATTAATCAAAATCTTGATTAAGTTAATCCCCATCACTAAAATCTTCTAGAGAATGAAACTTGCACATGAAAATAGATTTAATTCATTTATCAAATCTCTATTTTCCCAAACATGGCATCAAAAGGGAATATTCCCTCAAATTTGAATTCAAAAAGTCCAAGTGGACTTGTACATCCAACAAGGAATTCACTCCTCTTACACGTCCTTGTGCATTGAGCCAAGCGGCATTTATTTCATTCATTTTTCCCTCTCACATGTCATTTCCTCAATTTAAAATTCCACCTAATTTCATTTATTGGCACTTTGGCCAAAATGTGCACAACCATTAACCACTCACATCTTGACAAGTGGAACTTGGCCATTGGATGTTGAATGATCCCACATTGCTTGTTTTCACTCTCTTTTCCATTTTGGAAACCTATAAATTGGAGGTTTCTCTCCTCATTATCCATCCATAAATTTTGAGTAAACTTACTATACTCAACTTCATCCACAATTTGATACAAATTTACTCTTTTGACATTGAGAGCTAATTTTGTGCACATCATTTCATATATTAATAATTTTCACAATTCATAGCTAGGTTATGCTCAAATATTATTTGAGAGGCTTGATTAATCTATACATCAACATTGCAATTCAAGGATTGGGAAAGGGATGCTTACTACACAACAAAGTGGCACCAATCCACTATGAGATAAAGGTTTGATCATGTTCTTTACATATTTTTCTGTTTAATTTTTTTTCTACTCATTATTTGCATATATGAATATGATTAAGTATTTCATAGGGATGTTAAATTTTCTCATTTAAACTAACTTATGCTAACAACATGAAACTGGTTTAAGTCTCTCTCTCATAGATTTTTAGCATCCACATTCTGGCGCTAGAAGGAGGAAACTTCTGAATTCATTTTTTTTATAAATCTTACTTGTATCTCTGTTGCAGGAAGTTTCAGTTCGTTCGGTCTGTTTAACTATTTTATTAACAGTAGTTTCTATTGTTATTTATGGTTAAAAAAAAACCTTTTGCAGATCATTACATTTCATGGGAAGACAGTTATATACGTTTTCATTCCTTCATGTTATTATGTCTGATAAATCTTCCATTTCTTCATAATGTCTGAGAAAGTTTTCATAGAACATGAGTCGTGATTTTTTTCTTTTGGCTTAACTGTTCATGTATTTTGAAAGTAGATAAATTAAAAGATAAAATCATAATATGAATAGGCTTTGCTGCAAATTGCTTCCCTTGTGATTTTACTTGCAGTTCTCCCATGCAGTGAAGCCAACCATCTCCCGTGTTATCACACCATTCATTCCGTTCAGCCGTGGTATAGCGATCTCGGGGGTTTTCCTCATCCTTTACTCCTATATTTTTCCACCTTACCGCACCAGCACTTCTTTCTGCTCTCACTATCCCCACCACCTTTTATTGCTTCACTGTTTCGTCAACCTTCCTTGCTCATGGTAGGATGATATCCACCACCATACCATGACCCACTTCCTCACTAACCATGATCTTTCAGTTTCCACTCACTCATTCTACTGGGTTACCGTGGCCCGACCTTCCTCTATTCGTGGTTGAGTGGTGAACTGTCTACTAGTCGCTACCGCTATCCTATGGTCTATCTCCCTAACTATTGCGGTAGAGTGGTGTCCACCACATTACCGTCATCTAACTTTTCCTTACCCACGGTTGAGTGGTTAACCACCTGATCAATGTCACCGCACCACCACAGTCTCCCGCCTAACCACCAGTGGTAGCGAGGTAACCACCCACCATCTTCATCATTTTCCCATGGTCTCCAACTTAATTGCTAGCGGTAGCGCGGTAACTATTTTCACTGCCACTCCGTCAACATGATCTTCTACCTTCCCATCTGTAGTATCGCAGTAAACCTGTCAACCACTGCTCCTTGTCATTACTTCATCATCAGTGCAGTCTTCTATCCTATTGTCTACAGTATCACGGTAATGCCACCTGACTAACTGTGCTAGCCATCACCACGCCACCACATGGACTGTCTCAACTGACCGCAGTATGGTGGTAGAGGGTTAATTCATGAAGTAAGACAACGGTATAAGTGAATTTTTCTTGCATTATAAGGGGGGTAAATGATATTTTTATAAGGAGTGGCAATTTTTTTTAATAAATTATGTTTAATGCATTAATATATGAGAGATTTTGTGGATTATCATATGAAATTTTTATTTCTTTTAAAGTTTGATATCGGAATCGAGAATCAACCCAAGGCAAAGCAGAATTGGAGAAATTCACAAAAGCATTTTTTATTGCTTATTGGGCTAGATTTTCCATTTGCTTTCAAACCATCTCACATCTTTTTTTTTGGGGGGGTTTAAAATTAATCATTTGACTTGATCCTTTTGGTTAAAAATAACCTTAGACATTTACTAAATTTCAATTTGGGGTTCTAAAAAATTGAACAAGGAAAACTCTCACACTTCAAAGTTGGTGCTTTAAAAAGAACTCATATTTTTATTTGAGGATTAAAATGAACATGTGCATTGATGTTTTGTAATCCTTTTTGAAAAATTAATATCATTTAAAATGCATATGTGCTTCTCTCATGCCTTACGATGATCTTGAGAATCAAAAGTATTTTTGTGATATTAAACTGTCAAAAGAATGACCTCCACACTTCATTTTTGGGTTTAAAATTGAACAAAACATCTTGCGAGCATGAATAGGCTTTTTGCGTGTGTTCTCCCTTTGTTTCTAAATAAAGGTTGATCAAACTACGAATATGTTTACTCACTTTTGTTTATCTTAGCGGGCCTGCCTTGTGGGAAAAAGTACACACCCAAGGGAACGACCCAATCGGTAACACACTAAGGACAAGTGTATTTCCAACCGGGATATAAAAGTGGGTACTGGAACAAAATCTAGTATCACGCAGTTGGCTCTGACGAGAAGGGAAGTAATGGTCTCTCATCGCATGGGTCAACCTCCACAAATGGAAAGTCCAAATTAAAACTCTTGTTTAGAAGGCCAAATCCTTATCTATTTTGTTGGTGCAAAAGATCATGTCCTTTGAAGCCGCCCCACGTTATACATGCGGTTTTGTTGTAGAGATGAAAATTATTCCATGGGAGATTCATGGGTACTAATGCTTCGCTGACCCGAGAAGTGTGTGCACTGTAAGGGGAGCCTGTGTGGTCAAGCATCTAGTCATCCACACAGAATATGCATATTTGGATTCGTCCAAGTGGGAACCCAACAAAATATTGTCTCTTAATCCTAGGGTTGTGCATGTGCTTGGAAATGAGAAATACATTGCTTGGTCCTCAAAATAATTGAAAAAAAAAAATCACAAGGAACTCATAATTTCAAACCCCTTGGAGGAAACAAATATCTTTTGATGAATCTAAGTACTCTTTCTTTCCCTAGGGATCACATCCTTAGAGGTTTCTAAGTGCTTTGGTTTAATCATCATTTTTTTTCACTAAGGATAAAACTAGGATAATTTTGCCCTAATTTTCTTGATTTCCACATAATGGACCTTGTGGGATGAAAAGAAAGTGGGACATTAGACATGCAGTTTGAAACATAATCAAAGAACGTGCTTTTGGTAAAAATAATTCACTAATGAAAGATAAAAGAAAAATTGGACCTCACATGTGTTGTCTCAAATGATTTCCCGAAAGTCAAAATCCCAAAACCAAGATTCAAAAGGATTAGTCCAAAACCTCGAGAACGTCTTAAAATGCTCCTTGAAGTCGGAGAAAGATTGGTGTACAATTTCTATAAGAAGGGTTCAATAAAAACCCAATTTTGTATGAATTTTATTGTCAATAGAATCCTAAGCTTTTTGAAAGGTTTGATTTCCTCACATAGGAAGTATAGCATGTTCTTCAATACGGAGGTTTTGTAAAAAAGAGTCATGTCTAGGTCAAAGTCTAGGATCAAAAGTCTTTTTCTCATAGATTTTTAGCATCCAATCTCATCCATCTCTCCATCAATCAAATTTTGTCCCACCAAGCAAAGTTTTGAGAAACTTTGGAAAATCATTCATGCTAAACTTAAAGGCTAAATCACCATCACTCTATTTTGGCTTAATACACCTAGTCAAATAGTTACATCCCTTGAAAAAATTTATCTTTGGGATAACACAACTTCCTACAGCCTACTAGTTCATGATCACCTTGGTTGGCTTAACACACTTAGCCAATTCATCCTCTTGTGTGAGTTTTCCTAGAATAACACAACTTCCTAAGGTTTACAAGTCACTACCATCTTTTTTGACTTAATACACCTAGTCAAATTATTAAAATCAACCCACACCCTAAAGTTTAGCATAAACCCTAAAAAATTCTTCAAAGGTTTCACTCATTCACTTCATCCATTTATCTCATCATCATCACCACCCCCTTTTGATCCTTTTATTTCCCTAGTTCTTCCCTTTTGGGCCTAAAGATTAAGATCACATGATCCCTATTTTTATGGTTCAAACAAGATCACAACACAAGAGGAACATGGAAAACATCAACGAAATATCAACTTCCAGTAAGTTAAATCAAGTTACCACCAAAGTAAACCTTACGAGATCAAGCAATCCCCCAAGAATCTCTTCTCTACCATCACAAAATCCTCAAAAGGAAATTTATGAAGAGGACATCACAAACAAAGACTTGGGGATGACACAATCATAAATGTTGGAAATGGTTCAAAATCCAGAGAATCATAAAATTGTCAATGCCATGTTTAAATACTTATGCACATTAAAGGAAGGAGGAATCCAAATTCCTTCTTACCTTGATGTAGGTAATAGTATGGACAAGCCTCTTACAAACACATCCCCAATGTCCACTCCATATATCACTCAAGAAACCCCTCAAACCATATCAAAAATCACACCAATCTCACCAATTCTGAATAGGGGAAATGCAACGTTTTGCCTTGTAAACAAAAAAGAGGTAAGTGTTAGCACCACACCAAAGAAATTTGTTCTAGTGAATCCATCACAATCATAGATTTCAATCACCTTTCATAATCATGAAGATTCATCCTCATTTTGTGCAACACCGGCCTATCCATTAGACATACATAAAAATTTATCACAAAAAGAAGGTGGTTTGTTTGGAACATCAAGTGTCACTAACCCATTCTCATCATCACTCTTCCAAGGGAACATACCATCATTCTCTCTATTACCACTCACATCCCTATCACCCTTTGGGTTGGGTCTTGCCCCCTACCCCTCACCAGTTTCTCAAATCAAGGAAATCCGAGCATCACATCGAATCCTCTCTTTTTGCCAGACGCATCACAACAACAAGTGGCAACCACTCAAGCCACCATTTTCAATATATCGAACGATCCTCAAGTCTCTCAAATCATTCCTTCTCAAGGACTGAGCATCTCAACCACACCTCTAACGACCCAAATCCTAACCACCAACACCACCAACTCCTGTGTCACAATGGTTGGCATCATCCCCAATCCACCACCAAAAGATAACATGGAAAATTCATTCATCACCATGATCCAAGCCATCCAAAAAGCCAATCATCAGAGGGTACAGAAACAAAACCAGCAAGCTACACAAGCCCAACAAGCCGCAAAAGCTGCCCAAGTGACTTAGGCAGCCCAACAAGCACAAGCACAAGCTCAAGTCCAACACCAGTCCCAACAGGCACAAGCAAAATACCAAGCACAACTTCAATAAATCCATCGACAAGCATACCAACAAGCCTTGTAATATTTTTAGGCACAACAACTCACCCAATAACAAAATTTGTTGGCTCAATAGCAGCTCAACCAATAAAAAACTTTGTTGGCTCAACAACGGCTCGCCCAATAAAAAACTTCGTTGGCTCAACAATAGCTCACCCAACAACAAGCTTTGTTGGTGCAATAGCATCTCGAGCAACAACAAGCCTTGTTGGCACAACAACAACTCGACCAACAACAAGCCTCATTGGCACAAAAAAAACTTGACAAACAACAAGACTCGTTGGCACAATAGAAGCTCAACCAACAACAAGCCTCATTGGCACAACACCAACAAAGATCAACAACAAGAATTTCTGACGCAAATGAAGACATATCAACAGGCCTTGAATGCACAACA
>CM021109.1:126100857-126128606 GCA_007115665.2 Sequoiadendron giganteum | reverse complement strand
CCTAGGATGAATCCTTCCTACACTGGACATAAGCATCAAGTACCCCATAGTAGTTTAGCCTTGGCTAGCGGTATGAAGAAAATTTCCTTGTTTGTCTACTTTTTCTTGGTGTTTGTTGACTTATATTATTTTGCGCTCATTCCGAGGACCTCTCGATGATGCCTAAACAAAATAGGTTTAGAGAGAAAGGAATAGGGAAAAGATCATTATCTTTTTTATCTATTGTGCTAGTTGGATACTCTTGTAAAATAACTTGGTGAGTAATTACTTTGTTAAGGTTCATCCTAGCAAGGTTTTTGTATGTCAAGTGTGAACAAGAATACTCTTATTTGATTATCAAGTACAAATCCATCAAACTAGGTACAACGCCATCTTGGTCCTTTATACCTTGATGAATCATATTTATGTGTGTTATCAAACATAAAGTAAGTAGCCCTTTGAAAATCCCAACTCTTGGTAAGAAAATAATCATCATCATCATAATGTACGCTTGTTTGATTCTCCTTCCATCCATCTTATTCTTCTTATTCCTCTATCTTTACTAACATTTCTATCGAAAATTGGTGTGCCACATCAAAACATACATGAGATCACCCATGGTCGATGACTGTTTATACATCATCAAAATTGTCTACATCAAAGAATTATCTTTGAATAGAACCACTCCTCTTGCATTTAATCGTGATATCGATCGAAAAATTAGCATTTCCACTCAATCCCTCGAGTGGACAATATACCAGAAATATCCTTCCACTGGGGCAACAGTGGGGCATTCGAAGAAATCGAGAAATTTTTGATGTTGATCATAGTAGTTTATTCTTTGAATCAATGCAACAAGTACATTGCTTCAAAGAAGGGAAAAATGTAGACATGTAGAATGTACAATTCAGTACGACACACTTGATCCTGATTATTAACAACATTTCCTCCTGAATCATACTCTTAGCTTTTCATTATATTCTATCTCTTAATTTAATAAATAATTGTTTATTTGATTAAGTCTTTCTCCTCTGATTAAATTAATCAATTTAATGTAATTAATCATATGTCTTTGTTTAATTAAATAAATCATTTTATTTGATTAAACTTTTTAAAGTCCTCTTTATTAAATTAAATAAATAAAATCTTATTTGATTTAATCTAACATTTTCCCACTTAGTTAAATAAATCAAAATCATTTATTTAATTAATCAATTTAAGTCAAAGTCGTCACATCTTCTAAACCCTCATTAAATTAATCAAAATATTGATTAAGTTAATCCCTATCACTAAAATATTCTAGAGAATGCAATTTGAACATGAAAATAGATTTAATTCATTTATTAAATCTCTAATTTGCCTCACATGGCATCAAAAGGCAATATTCCCTCAAATTTGAATTCAAAAATTCCAAGTGGACTTGTACATCCAACAAGGCATTCACTCCTCTTACATGTCCTTGTGCATTGAGCCAAGTGGCATTTATTTCATTCCTTTTTCCCTCTCACATGTCATTTTCTCAATTTCAAATTCCACCTAATTGCATTTATTGGCACTTTGGCAAAAATGTGCACAACCATCAACCATTCACATCTTGAAAAGTGGCACTTGGCCATTGGATGTTGAATGATCCCACATTGCTTGTTTTCACTCTCTTTTCCATTTTGAAAATCTATAAATTGGAGATTTACCTCCTCATTATCCATCCACAAATTTTGAGCAAACTTACTATACTCAACTTCATCCACAATTTAATGCAAAGTTACTCTCTTGACATTGAGAGCCAATTTTGTGCACATCATTTCATATATTAATCATTTTCAAAATTCATAACTAGGTTATGCTCAAATATTATTTGAGAGGCTTGATTAATCTATACATCAACATTTCAATTCAAGGATTGGGAAATGGTTGCTTACTACACAACAAAGTGGCACCAATCCACTATGAGATAAAGGTTTGATCATGTTCTTTACATATGTTTTTGTTTAATTTGTTTTCTACTCATTATTTTCATATATGAACATGATTAATTATTTCATAGGGATGTTAAATTTTCTAATTTAAGCTGACTTATGCTAACAACATGAAATGGGTTTAAGTCTCTCTCTCGTAGATCTTTAGCATCCATATTCTAGCGCTAGAAGGAGGGCACTTCTGAATTTGGTTTTTTTATAAATCGTACTTGTATCTCTGTATATAATTGTATATAATTGTCTTCCTTGGGGAAAATATGAAGTAGAAAAGCGATGTTGGATATTGAGTTTTTGGCATAGGTTGCGAACATCATGATTTTTGAAAGGTGTCCCATTAATTGAGATAATGGCTTTAGGGACACTATATCAGAAAATAAGATAGTTCAGGATGAACTTAAATATTTGATTTCCTATAATGTAGGTCATGGGAATGGCTTTGACCCACTTCGTGAAGCACTTTGTGGTGGTGATGATAAATTTATGGCCATTGGATTAGGTGGGAGTGATTTTACGAATGAGATCAAACCCCCACTATGAAAAGGGCCAAGATGTGATAATTAGGTTGAGCTCCTGAGCTGGTGCATGGATGAGGTCCCCATGCTAGTGACACTACAAATACCTTTTGACATAGTCATGTTCTTCTCTTTCCATTGTAAGCCAATAGTATCTTGTCATTAGTAGTTTCTTGGGGAATGTCATACCGCTCGAGTGTGAACCACAAATGTTGTTATGTACTTAGGTTAACACAGTCAAGGCTTCCTCAGTGCTTAGGAAACATAAAAGGGTCCCTTCGATGCTCCTATGGTACAAGGTATCTCCTAGAATGATAAAAGAAGATAAATTTTTGACAAAGGCTCTTTTGTGGTTTGGGGTTATGTCGATGAGAAGGAGTCCTATTCTCTAGTAGGTGTAAATATCATGGTACCAAGGATCACCGGGACCAATGATTTCACACACAAATTTAGACTCTCGTACTTTGAATGCTAGTACAAGAAGCTATTCTATGAGGAATTATTGTTTTGGGACATTGTGTAGGATCTCTAAGAGTGATCTGATTGTAGCCTTTGCATCTGTTTCTTTGCTATTTTCTCTGGGTAGATGTTAAAATGTGATATCAATGAAGGAATATTTAAGGCTTTCCACCAAATTTTTCTATGGAGTTAGCTAATCATCCTTTGTTTGATATTCATTGTTTAACCGGTTGATTACAAGCTGTGAGTCTTTTTAGACCTTAAGTGCCATGATATGTCATTGTACAATAATCCTCAGCCCTATGACAAGAGCCTCATATTTCATGATGGTATTTGTGCATGGGAATGAAAACTTGTATGATTTGGGTATGTAGTCCCCTTGGGGAGTGATGAACAATATTTTCACTCCTGACCCATGCTGTGTGTAGGATCCATCAAAACAAATCTTCCAATGATCTTCTACATTGAGGTTGAAGATTGATTCATTCGGGAACTTTGAAACAAGTGGATTGTCTACATAAATTGGTGCTTCTGCCAGTTGATTTGCAATTACTTGTCCTTTGATAACCTTGCACTCTACATATTCAATGTCATGCTCTGTTAGGATCATAACCATCTTAGCCATTCATCCTATGAGAGTTGCTTTGGAAAGTAGGTATTTAAGCAAGTCTTATTTTGTAATGAGCTTGATTTGATGTGCTAGCATGTAATGTTTGAGTTTTTTTGCTACAAACAAGACTACTAGATAGGCTTTCTTAATGGGTGTGTAGTTCAACTCACATCCCACCATGGTCCTACTAATGTAGTAGATAGCCCTTTCCTTCCCGGTTTCAACATGTTGGGCTAAGACAGTGCCAAGGGCTGCCACTATTGCTGATATGTGTAAGATCAAGGGTTTTCCTATAATAGATGGCATAAGGACTAGTGGTGTGATAAAATACTCCTTGATCTTGTTGAACGATTGGTCACATTTCTCATCCCATTTTTGTGCTACACCCTTGTGGAGTAGATGAGAATATGGGATTTCCTTGTTTTCTAGTTGTGTTATGAATTGGCGGATGGACTGAAGTCTTCCCTGTAGGCCTCTTAGCTACTTCAATGTCCTGGGTGTATCCATCTCAAGGATTTCTTTGAATTTAGTAGGGCTGACCTCAATTCCTCTCATTGATACAATGTACCCTAGGAGCTTGCTTGATTGTACTCTAAAGAAAAACTTATTTGAATTAAGTCAGATTTTCTACTTTTTCAATCTATCAAAAATGGAGCTTAGGGATGATATGTGGTCCCATTATTTCTTTGATTTAGCCAATATGTCATCCACATAATCTTCCATAGTCTTATGAATCATTTCATGAAAGATTAAAGTCATGGCCCTATGGTAGGTTGATCCTGTATTCTTCAACCTGAATGGTATCATATTCCAAATAACATCCCCCATGGACAAGTGAAAGTTGTCTTGTGTTGGTCTTCTTTAGCTATCATGATTTGATTGTATCTTGAGAATTTGTCCATTAATGATAGAATCTCATGTCTTGCCATCATTTCCATGATCATGTCAATGTTTTGGAAGTGGAAATTCATCCTTTGGACATGCCTTGTTTAAGTCTTTAAATTCTCTGTAGATGTGGATGCCCCCATTTCATTTTGATACTGGTACAAGGTTTGAGACCCACTCTGGATAGTCAATCGGTTGTATGAACCCTACATCTAGGAAATTTTGTCATTCCACTTTGACCAGAAATGCTATCTAAGGATGCATTTTTCTCATCTTTTGCCTCACAAGCTTTGCTTTGGGATATATTGCTAGGTGATGAACTACAACCTGTAGATCAAGCCTAGGAATTTCGGCATAAGTCCATGCAAATTTTACCTTTCTTTCTTTTAGGAATGCAACTAGGAGTTCCTATTCTTCCATGAGAAGTGACTCGGCATAAAATGTCATGTCTAGTAGTTCCTCTATTCCCAGATTAACTGGATTGCATTGTTCTACCAGGACTGCTTACTTTTCTTGATGAAGGGAACTAAAAGAGAGATTAAATCCTTCATCATTTGATGCCTTAGAGAGGTTTTCACCATTGGATGTTTCCTTTATTTTTACTATTTTTGGGTCAGAGAGTGCCACAATGTGGTTTTCACTCAAAGACCTTGAGATTAATCTCAATATCTCACATTTTGTGATTGAAGGATTCAATCGTTTCCTTGTAGTAGGATTTTGTATCTAGTATGATGTCAAACCCAACTTTATGATCTTCATATGGTACCATATCCCACAATCCCATAAATTTTGAGAGAGCCTCATCATTTTTGAATGTGTCTAGAATTGGTGGTCCTCATTGGTTGTAATTGATGAGTTGGGGATAGACTAGATTTATTTCATGGGCTTGATGGTACAAATCAAAAGTTAGGGTGTTGATCATGAACAAAGAGGAATCTTTGAAAAGCATAGGTAGGTCAGTTATGGGATCTTCAACACTACTACACACATCGGTTATGTCAAAAGTAAAGTTATCTAAGGGTAGACCTATAAATACTGGTAGTTGAATGGTGGTTGTCGATAGCTGAGGGGGAGTCTTGACTACTTTAATGAGAGGAATTATACCATGTATGGTGACATTTGGAGGGGTATATCCAAGGCCAATATTTTTCATACACTTTTCAACAATGATAGGTTCAAATCGACCATTGCTATTTTTTTCGAGACTTTAATTTCTGTTATAGCCCATGCCCAATATTAATTGAAGTCCTTTGTTGGCATCATCCATAGGAAGGGCTGGTAAAGGTATTACATCTTGATAGAGGAGACTGGATATGTCTCTCTCCTCCACCACTTCTCGACCTAGATCCCCCAACTTCTGAATCGAGAGGGATCCACTCTAAAGGTTTGAGCTATTATATTGGAGGGTTGTGACTATCCATGAGATCTAGGGGATTGAGGTAAATTCCCTACCACAAAGGCTTCTTTCTTCATTTTGTATTCTCCACACCCATTGTCTTGGATTATAAGATTGATTTCAGATATGTCAGAAATGGCGGGTGTATTTGTCCCAAAAGTGGAGGCTATGTTGGTTGGGTATATATATGGATTTGAGGGGCCTTCATCGTTCTTTGGGACTTGGGATATTTTATAGTATTTTTCTTCCAAGTTTTTGTAGTAGGCAAAGGGCTTAGGATCACCATAGATCTTGACCTCTTGATTTTGGTATGAAAACTTGACACATTGATGGAAGGTTGATGCAACTGTTTGCATCCCATGGATCCCTGGACACCCTAGGAGGATATTATAAGGTAGATCAAGGTCAAAAAATTGGCAGGTGGCTTCCATAATGGCTGATCCTACTTAAATAGGGAGTTGGATAGTGCCTTGAGACACTCTTTCATTATTTTCATAAGCCTTGATTATGATACCCTTTCCTTTATCAATGGAATCCTTAGAGAATCCTAGATAATTTATGAGCTTGAGAGAACAAATGTTGAGACTTGCACCCCCATCCACCAAGACCCTTTTAACCTTATTTTTATGAACCAGGACCTCAAGGTGGAGTACACGATTATGAGATGGTTGGGCAGGGAGATATTGATTAGAGAATGTGAAGAGATTTGGGGTGGTAATGTTTCCGACCATAGCTTGGAATTGTTTCGTATCAAAATTGGCAGAGACAATAGATGAAGCCAATGCTTCCTCAAGGATTTCTCTATGGATGGATGAAATCTTTAGTAACTCCATGATGGATATTTGAGAAGGAATTATTTTCAACTGGTCCAAGACATTGTAGCCATTAGGAGAGGATTTCATATTTGAGGTGGATGCCCTAGGTGGCTAAGATGACCCAATAATGGTGACTTTTTTGATGCATGTGGTGACTCCACAATCAACTTTGGCTCCCTTGATGCTAACAATAATGACCCATTCATCTAAGGATACAAAAATTTGATCGTACACATGGTTCACATTGGCATACTTTTGTTTCCCCTTTTTTATTTCATTGGTTATGGTCCAACATCATATTTGTGTAGATATTAAGATCTTGATTTCCTACTGGTTGCTCCATGTTTATGATCTTATCATCGATGAGGTCTTGGATTATCTTTTTTAGCTTCATGCAATTGGATGTTTTGTGCCCCTTTATTTTATGATAATCACAAAGGTAATATTCATTGTACCATGGTGGTTTCACTTGGGGCTCTTGATAATTCTCATAGGTGGGGATTCTAATGAGATTCTTATTTACCAATTTCTTCATGATGGATTTGACTTGTTTCCCAAGGGTTGTGAACTTCCTCTTGGGGGGATATTTGTTTCATGGAGGTGGTCCTCCTTGATTATTCAGATTGTTGATTTGATTATTGGGTGGTTGTTGTGATACTGCATTGGTTTGCATGTTGTTGTGATTGTTGTTCTATAGTTGTTGATATGTTTGGGTGTTCTATTTCATATCAATAATTATGACCTTAGCATCAACCACTCCATCATTGGTGACATTCTTATTTTTCACCCACGTGTGAGGTTTTTCATTATAGATGGTGGAAGGGTGATTGTCTTGATGTTCTGGATATGTGAGTGTACCCCCTTGTGCAATAAGGGCATGTTCGATGTTGAGCACCTTGGGGATCAATTGGTTGTAAGAGGTGATGCACTAGATGTTTAGATGGAATGCCAAGGTTTTATAAAGATTGGAAATGATGGTGAAATTTTTTTGCTCTTCCGACATGGCCCACTTGCTCCTATTGGCCTTGGATCACCATTATTGTAGGAAGGAAGTGAATTATTCCCCCTTACCTTGTTTGACCACATATAGTTCCTCTAGACTAATATCCTTGCCAATTTTGAATGCATAGTACTTTATGAATGCATCTACAATCTCTTGGAATGTCTTGATGTTGGTAGGCAAGTGAGAGAACCACTCTATGGCAGGTCCAACCAAGATTTGAAGAAATAGCCTCATTAGATATGTATCGTTATATGTGACTTCCATACAATATACTTGGAATTACCTAATGTGATCCTCAGGGTTTCCCAACCCATGATATTTGTCAAATTTAGGGATTCAAAACCCTTTGGTAATGGTACCATTACAAGGATCCTGTCAAAAGGATAAGGACATAAATTTCTTGGTTTCCTCATTGTTTTCCTTGATTGGAGATTGAGCATTGGTTGTGAGAGAAATTTTGGTTGTGTTGTCACATCATCTTGTAGATCAGGAGGTGGAGTGAATGTGTTTTGAGGTGGTTGAGGTGTTTGAGTGACAGGTGAAGTGTGGGTGGGAATTTGTTGCAAGCTATGATGTGCAAGTAAGGCTTGTTGATATGCTTGCATTTGCTATTGTGCCAACAACACTTGTTGTTGGTCTTGCTGTTTTTGTGCCAACAAAACTTGTTGTTGGTCTTGCTATTGTTGTGCCAACAAAGCTTGTTGTTGGGATTTATATTGAGATACCTATTTTTGCACTTGATACTATTGTAGGGCTTGTTGATTTGCTTGTTGTTGAATTTCTTGAAATTGTGTTTGATATTGAGCTTGAACTTAAGCTTGGGGAGCTTGATATTGGGCTTCAACTTGAGCTTGTGCTTGTTGGGCTGCTTATGTAGCCTAGGTATCCTATGCTGCTTGAGTGGCTTGAGTTTCTTGTTCTACTTGTGTAGCTTGGGTTGATTGTTGTGGTTGTTGTGCCACTCATTATGCTTGTGATTGTTGGGCAGCTAGTTGTGCAACTTGTTGATTTTGTATTTTCTGAAGTGCCTTTTGATAGGAGGTTGGTTGATATTCTTGCAACACAATGCTAAATTATTTTTTCATGTTGGGCTTTGACAGTGGTGGTGGTGGATTTAGAATAGTGTTGGTTCTTGTGATGAGAGGGACTGTGGTATTGATAATTAGGGTTTGGGTAGTGGATGGTGTGATTGATATGCTTGGTCCTTGGGATACCATGGTGGATGATGTGTAGATTACTTGGGTTTCTTGAATGGTTTCCACCTATTGTTGTGATATCAATGGCAAGACAAGAGGATTTGGTATGATGTTTTGATTTATTATGGTGGGTTGCTCAGATTTTTTTAATTGATGGTAGGTATAGAGGGAAGACTTGACCCAAGGGATGTGGATGTTAATGGTAAAGGTTGAATTGGTGGAAAGATAGGTGGTGCATTCCATTGAAGAGATGATAATGATGATGAGGGATCAAAAACTCCCCCTACTCCAAAAAAGCCACCTTCTCCCTGTGAGGTCATGGGGAGAGAAGTTTGCATGTTGAGAGGATAAACTGGTGTTGCATGAAAAGAGGATGAATGGGTAGGATCATGAAATGCGAGAAAAATGTATGGGTGCAATGGATTCAATGGGATGGACTGGCCCAATATGGTGTTTGTATCCAAATCTTGGTTATTCACAAGGGGATGTGCTTAAAGTGCATGAAGCAATGAGATTCGCTTGTTTACAATTGGTTGAGTTGGAGAAATGGATGATGTGATTTGTGAAATTCTTTGAGTGATGCTTTGATATGGAGGTATGGGTGGGATTGGGGGCATGACACCAAGAGGTTTCTCCACAAGGTTTCTTACGTCATAATCAGAAGGGAGTTTAGCACCTTCATTTGCCAATTCAGGCATGTATTGGGAAGGATTTAGCCTCATAATGGCATTGGCAGTTCTATGAGTTTTAGGATTTCGCACCATTTCAAGGATTTCATCTTGTGTCATCTCCAAGATATTGTTGGTGATGTCCTCCACTTGACCTTCCTCTTGAGGATTTTGTGATGATAGACGAAGATATATTAGGGGATTTCTTGACCCAATGAGATTTATTTCAGGAGCAGTTTGTCTTAGGTCACTTGAAGTTGATGTTTCTTTGTTGATTTGCATGTTCTTCTTGTGTTGTGATCTAGTTTGCACCATAAAGTAGGGATCAATTTTCAAGAATGTGTGAGATGAATCTCTAATTCTTTAGATTGATCAAAATTTAGGCACAAAAAGAGAAGAACTAGGATGATTAAGGATCAAAGTGTGATGATGAGACAAACAGAAGATGGATGATGTGACTGATTGAAATTTTTAAGAAATATTTGAAGGAGATACTAGACTTTAGGACTTGATTTGATTTGATTTGATTTTCACCTTGGCCTGATTGAATTTTGATTTGAATAGTGAACTCATAAATTCTAAGAGATTGGATGTTGTCCTAGAGTAAAACTTGTACACAAGATGATAATTTGGCTAAGTGTGTAAGGAAGGATTCATCTATACACCCCTAGTCAAACAAGATGATTTTGATTTGATTTGCCCTTTTTTTTTGGATAATGAGCATATAAACCTCAAGAAGCTGGATGTTTTCAAGAGGTAAACTTCTTTACAAGGATTGATAATTTGATTAAATATGTGGTGAAGGATTCATCTTCACACATCTAACCAAACAAGATGATTTTAGATTTTTCAAAATTCTAGCATGAATTATTTTTTCAAGATTTCCAAGAGTTGTTGATGAGATGATTTTTATTTTAATGTTTGAGGGATGGATGAGAATGATCACTTTGATCCTAAATTAGACATTGATAAAACTCCTTTCTACAAGACCTTGGTATTGAAGAACATGCTTGGTACTCCCTATGTGAGAAAATAAAACTTTTGAAAGAGGCTTGGATTTGGTTGACAATAAAACTCATACAAATTTGAATTGTTCTTTGGCGCATGTTTGTAAAAGTTGAAAGTCAATATTTCTCTAAATTCGTAAAGCATAGACAAACATTTCTTGTGATATTTTTTACTAAGACCTTTGGATTTCAGTTTTCAAATTTTAATTTTTTGAGAAATAATTTGGAAGAACACATGTGTGGGTTTCAGTTGTTTCTTAACTTTTCTTAATGAATTCCTTTTACCACAAACAATTCCTGTTTAAATTTTCAAACAAGATGTCTAATGTCCTAACTTCTTCTCATCCCACAAAGTACATTATGTGAGAAATAAGGAAATTAAGGCAAAATTTTCCTAATGTTGAATTTAGTGAGAACAAATAATGATATAAATCCAAATACTTAGAAGCCTCTAAGGATGGAATTCCTAGGGCAAGCAAGAGCACTTGGATTTGTCAAAGGTATTTGTTCCCCTTAACGGGTTTGAAATTTTGAAGATTTCATCAATGTTTGTTTTAAATCATTTTAGATCCAAGAAAAGTATTTTAATTCCAAAGTGATGCACAACCCTAGGATAAAATGAGGTAATATTTATTGAGTTCCCACTTGGATAAATCTAGCTACGCTTACTCTTATTAGATGATTAGATGCTTGAACACACAGACTCCCCCTTATTGTGCACTCAATTTTTGGGTTAGCCAAGCATTAATACCCATGATACTCCCATGGAATACTTCTCATCTCTACCAAGAGCCATAAAAATGTGGGATGTTTTTAGAACAATCATTCTTGCATCAACAAATAGATAGGGATTTTGGATTTTACATAATTTTGGCTCTTAATCAAGGCACTTGTTCAGAAAGCCATATGAGAGGCAAGATCAACTCATACAAAGAGCACCACCTATTTGTCTGTAGGAGTTTCTAGAATGATGATATTTCCTCAATATTCAAATTTATATACCGGTTAGAAGCTTGGAATTTAGCTCGTTACCGGTTTGAGTTGTTCCCTTGGGGTGAGTAATTTTTCCCACCAAGGAAGACTATCTAAGGGTGGAAAATAGTGAAGGAGTGTATTTCTAGTTTGACAGCCTAACACATTTAGGTGGGAGCACACACAATACCTTTTCTTCACACTCACAAATTTTGTTCAATTTTAAGGATCCAAATTGAAGTGTAGAGGTAATCACTCATACAACCTAATATCACAAAAATAAATTTGGTTCTCAAGATCACAATGAAGTATGAGAGAGGTACACATGTATTTTTAATGATAATAATTTGGATAAGAGATTACAAAACAAAGAGTACACATGTTCATTTTAACCACAAAGAAATGATATGAATTATTTTTAAGTACCAATTTTGAAGTGTGAGAGTTTTTTGTTCATTTATTAAGTCCCAAAAAAATCTAGTGATTTTCCTATGATTCTTTTTAACCCTTTGTTTTGTTCTTTTTAAGCCCAAATGAAATTTAGTAAGTCCTAAAAGCAAGAATATTGTAAATCCTTAGAAGATGGATTGTAATTTATCCCTAAAGTGTTTAAAAACGCTTGATACAATGAGATAATGATAACATAGAGAATTATTGGTCTTCGTTTCCTTAATTCACTTTGATCAAGTCGACCTGCAAGAACTAGTTAATATTGCGAAATAGAGACTAAAAAAAATAGTTATAAGTTAAAAATAACCAAAATGAAAAAAGTAAGTGTTCAAAGTAAACTGAAATCTTACTTTTACCCAACTCCAGCGATGCAATCTGTGGGTGCAACATAGTTTCAGAAGGTCAACATCACAATATAGCATCGTTGATGACTAAGAGCAGCACTCTACACAAAAACAGTGATCACGATTGCGGTGTTGTTTTAAAAACGGTGCAATTTAGAATTTGGAAAACCAACGATGTGGTTTAAAATTCATTTTTTGGGGGTGGGAATACTCCAATGGAGAAGTTTGGATGTTTAGTGGCATGATATTTCACCACTGGATTGATAGCGATGGAGTTTCTTGTAGACACAAAAAATTCAAAAAACAACAAAATTTCTCTAGATCCACGCTCCTTGTAGTGCTAAAATGTGAATGATGAACCTATACCTGCACAAACACAAGAAAACAAACACAAAATTAGATCATTATGCAAGTTAGATCAACATTCCCATGAAATTAATTTGAAACATTAAGATAGGAAATAAAATGAAGGACAATGCAATAAAAGCTAATTAAATCCTATCTAATGAGAAAAATCTCAATCCCATGGGGGAATTGGTGCCATTTTGATGTGGAAAATGGCCCTTTCCCAACCCCTTGATTTGATTTGATGATGTTTCATGATGATTGTTGGTTCCTTAATGCAATTTTCTAATAAATTTGATAGAACTATGAAACTTGAATGAAAATGGATGAAGTTGTAGATGAAATTGAGTATAGTAAGCTTGCATGGATTATGGATGATAAATTCAATAGGAGAGGCCCTCTATTTATAGAAGATGATGAGGGAAAGAGAGAAAAAATGGATGAATGTGGGAAAAAAGACCAACCAATAAGAGAATTCCACTTGTCCACATGTGATTGGAGGAGGAATGAGCATATTTTGATGAATGTGCAAATAAATAAAGTTAGGTGGAATTTGAAACTATTGAGATGACAAGTTGGAGGGAAAGAAGATTGGAGAAAAATCAACTTGGCTCAAGGAAAATGATATGTAAGAGGCCTTTAATGCCTTGTTGGATGTACTCATCCTTTTTGGAGGTATTTTAAAATTTGAGGAATATTCCCTTTTGATGCCAAGTTGAGAGAAAATGGAGGAATTAAGAAATCAATTAAATTGATTTATTGTGCAAGTTGCAAAATCTAGAGGATTTGATGGATTAGGATTAATCATTATTTGATTAAATTAGATGAAGATTAGTTGATTGGAAAATTTTGACTTAGATTTTTGGATAAATAGGGTCTATAACTACTCGACCCCTTAGGGTTTGGTGGTCACATCCATTGTGATATAGTAGAACGCGATCATGACCTACTCATGGATACATATATGCCCTCCACTTGGCCAACCTCTCTCATCTACCGTATGAGTGCCTCAATGTCTTCTCTCTCTACTTGATCCCTATCTACCTCCACCCTAGAAAGCTCCCACTATAGCCTCAAGGGCTCTACTTGCAAGGAATCCTCCATCCTACTATCAGTCAAACCTCAAGATTCTCAAATTGGTGAAAGCTCTACTAGAACACATTCAACATGATTAGTAGTTCTCTTGTATTCCATTCCTAATCTCACTACTGGCTTGAAGAGGTCTACATGTTTCCCTACAAAAGGTGGGTGCATGTACTTTGAGGGTATATCATCCTCTACATGCAATGAAGGCACTATCTTAGTGGTCACTCACTAGTAGAGCTCACACCACTCTCGTGTGGACCCTAAAAGATAGAAATCATAAAATCTATCAATACACATAATAATATATATAAAGCATATACATAAAGATAAAAGTATAATGAAAACACAAATATCACATCATCACCTAGATCTTCAGTCTGCTAATTAGGGTATAACCATGTAGCAATGGTCCCCTCCTATGCTAGAAGTGTGGATGCCCCACTACCATTGGCCTCCCCATGCTCGTGAATGTGGATCTATTTATGGTTGTTGTATGTGATCTAGTGACCCATGTAGGAGGTGAATCTCTCCTCTTGGGGGCAATTGAATCCTCATCTATCTCATTAGCATCCTCACTCATAGACTAGGTATCCTTCTCCTCCTCATATAGAAATATATCAGGAATTTATCATCATCATTTGTATCTTTGTTGACCTACTCATCATCCCTATCATCTCTACACCTAATAATAAGTCTCACATGGTCTGTAGAATGATGTCTAAAAAAGACATGGGATGGTCATGTTCCAATCCACCACTGGTCATAGGCTGGTGTGGTGCTTATGTCACCAGCATTAGAGACTAGGTCATATCATTATCCTCATCATCTAAATCACTAATGAACACACCCTCAATAGTAAGATGAGGAGTGTCTCTAGGCCTAGGGTTACTCTGTGTTGATTGTAGAAACCTAGGTCAAGCCTAGGGTGGAACCTATATCTATTTGAACTAGTGCATGATGGGATTATAATAGAAATGTCTCACTATATCATCATGTCAAAGCTAGAACAAACCAATCTTGTTGAAATTTGACTAGCTCATGTCTCTCATCCACCCACTGTGGTATCTTAAGATATGGTGTCCATGAGATATCACCCTCCTTCATTCAATCAAATCTAACATTCCAATGAAGAAAATCTCCCTCCTATTATGCCTGCCCCAATGGATAACTATAAGACTGTGGATAGCTCATGGTCGAGGCACTATGGTAGGATAACCTATGGTTATAGTGCACGTGATATGCTTGGGACACCACACCTATAAGAGTGTATAGTGCACTATACTATCAAGCTCCTGGTAAATAAATCACTCAAGATCATAGTACAAATGTGCTAGTATACTATGACCCTAGGTGTAGATGGTTTGGTGTTTCTTTATATTCTAAATAATTTTAACCAACCCTCCATCTAGGTGGGCCCCTTGTTTGTCAGGAACCAGTGTGAGTGTCATGGTAACAATCACAATCCATTGAATCAGTGGTGTCTACACGTTTAGTAGCCATCTAATCTCAAGGCGGGGCCCAATGCTCGACTCCTAGATGGGATACCCTAGAAGAAAAAAAAATATCATCATGTATCTCCTCATGTGTGTTCCCATTCATCAAGTGTACAACCTTGCCTCATATGGGTAATCGTAGAATGCATTTTATGTCCTCTAACATCACAGTCATATCCTCAGTAGGTAGATGAAAGGTCTAGGTATCAACTTCCCACCTCTCTATTAGGGATAGAAACATGGTGTCATGGTATCTCATTAGTGACATGGCATGAACCCAGACTAATCTTATATCTTATAGGATTATAATCTCCTCCTTTGACATATGTGTGAAGAGGTCTCAAAAGAAACATAACTATTTTCCTCTGAGATGCTGACGGGCTTGAGGAGGGATCTAAAGAATAAAATAAAATAAATAAATCCTAAAAATATTAATAAATAATTTAAGAAGTACACTAAAGTTTCTCTAGGACACTTTACAACCAATTTGGACATATGTGCCATTTTTGGATGGGGGGTCTTGGACACTTTAGACAATTTTGGACACTGTGTGCCAAAGAGGGACACTTTGCACCAACAATGGACACTTTATGACAAAGATGGATGCTTTGCATCTATCTTTCCTAGGGTCCTAAAAATACTAAAAATGCATTAAATAGTACTATAAATTGCATGAAAACAAAGAAAAAGCAATGAAGAATCCACTCATTGTAGGTCGGATCGCACACTATGCCACCTCATCGTGAAGCACATCAAGTTTCAGAGGCCTATAGATTTTTTGACTCGACATCTTGGATCACTCTACACCAGGGTAAACTACATAGAGGTAAATGTCAAAATGAGATAAAAATGTCATTTTCATTTATATATACCTATTTTACTTAATATTTATATTTAGTTTAAGTATATTTTATTCAAATAAACATATTGGGGGCTAGAGAATTCTATTTTCAATGTCGTTTGTGGTGTTGGATTAGTAATTCATGTCCCGATCTCATCATTTTTTTATCACTATGTAGTATGGTACTTGGAAATACCATAGTATAAGACTTATGCAATTCAATTTGGTTTTGTAACTATCCTAATTCAACCTCCATAAAGCAATTGGAATTAAGGGGCCATATATCTACTCTCAAATTTTATTCTCCATGAAAGTTTGATAAGAGGATTTTTGAATGACTAACGAATCTGTGTTACAGGATACGGTTCCTAACATGTGGTCTTGTAGATAACTATAGTGGGGGATTCATTCTCACTAATGAAGCCATGAGTATCCTTTTATAAATTATGTTAGAATTCCTTTAGCTTGCATATGCATGTGGTGTCATATGGCCACTAAAGTGGGGGCTAAATGTTGTGTAGAAAATTGTACACCTTTCTAGGAGAAATTACAATTCACACTTATTTGGACCTATTTTGGTGACCTTTTATTAATGCATTTGAAAAATCTCATTAATATGCCCCTAATATCCCTTTATCATGTATCCCAAGGCCTATTTTAATTAATTTTATTCAATTCCTAACACCACAACCGACATTGAATAAATGTTATGAATCAAATTAATTCCCTAACATTTAAGGAGTCTTGAAGTTTTAGGTCAAGACCCATTCACACATGGGTGAATGGTTCCTCATTAATTTCCTTAAAATAAACTTTGGATATGTTTTTGGAGGCATTTCAATCTCTCAAATTCAAATTTCATATGTTGGCTTTCAAGATCTAATAATTGGAAATTAGATAGGAAGCCTATAAAACTAAGTCTCACATTCATTTTACACTAGAAGTTAGACAAGAGACAAGGAAGAGAATTTCATATAAGATCAATCATTCAAGAGTAAGGAAAATCATTCAAAATTTAAGTCTAGAAGCAGTATTTGAGTTTTTTTTAGGTCTTCAAGATCGTTTTGATATCAAGATCAAGAATTATCAAAGAAGTGATGATAGATGCCTATAGAGGATCATGATAGATTCTAGGTTTTGGGAGATGCGTGGGACATTCAACCAAGCTAAATGACTTGTTTCCTAAGTGATTCCATCTTCTATTGTTATTGTAATTTCAGCCTAAAGGAAGGTATAATCAGATTTGTGACTAGTTAAGATGATTTGAGATCTCCTAAAGTAGCTCTTCATCATTGTGCATGTTCATTTAGGGATCCTATTCTAACACACTTGAGTAGGGTTTCTTTGCATCATCATTTATTAATCTTAGAGACACTTAAGGTTTGGATTGTAAACACATTTTTTTGAAATGAAAAAGAAAAATAAGAGGATTAGATTACAATATAAGTAAAAGAAAAACTAGTACAAAGGGGCTCACTACCAGAATAAGACACACTATCCAAAAAGGCTTACAATCAGGGCTCACTACCACAAAAAGAATACAAGAATATAGAAGAATAAAGTTACATAGAGAAAACACTTCTCAATGCAACAAGGATTCCACCACAATTTCTCACACACTTTTGTAGTCTCACATGAAATATTTTGGATGCCTTTAGCTCACTGCCTTCAGGAACCCTAACATGAAGTTTGCACTGCTTTACTTAGTTTTGCATCACACACATCACTTGCAAAAGTCTCACATATATATTTCTTCTTACTCTTTCCACACCCTATTACATCAATACCATACACATTTATATCAAGTTATACCTTAACATATTTCTCCAATGTCGGCCATTAACCATTATACATTCAAATTCAAAATAGGTCAGGACCTAAACATTCTAATGGTGGATAGGAATGAAATTTGACCTACATAAATCCTTAATTAGGACCCAAATAGATCCCAAAACACTTCAAAATTCTTCCACAAGTCTCACATGTAATGTTAAACATAAGGTCGACCAACACCCACGCAAAACACCATAGACATTAAGTACACACTTCTTTAGATCAAACTAAAAGTTTTGGACAACATAATTCACTTGAAACCAATCCAAAATAATCCACAAACTAAATAAGATTAATCAAATACATCATCCAAGATTTCATCAATAGATACTTCAACTCAAGACAACTAATAATCCTTAATTGCATACTGATAAATGAAACTCTCACTATACTACACCAAATCAAGTAAAAATTCAACATAAAAATATAAAATCATTATAAGAAACTTCCCAAATCTTTACAACTTTAATCCAAATAGTGGAGAAACATGGAGTAAATAAATTTCTCCTAAACCACATAAAACATCCTTGAACAACTAGTTCACACACTGATGAAAATATCATGCACTTTACAATGATCCAAAAACCCAGATTTTGAATATAGAAACTAATAGAAACCTTGAATAACCTATAAGATATACACATGTATCACATCAACATAGAAAGAATGTGGAGCATAATATCATAGCACACTATGAACACCTACATAACACAATTTATTCTATTTATTAAATTTTCTCAAAAGCACTTGGAAACCAAGTACCAAAAACTCCATCTCATCTCATTAGTTCATTCCAACTCATCTTCACACTCTAGAAAAAAAGAATAGCTCCATGTACTCAAAACACTTCCTCAAGGTATTAACTACATATACACAACCTATTTTCCTCTTTTCTAAAATTTTCTCAATAGCCTCAACAACTTCATCCCATAGTTGACATCAATGACAGCACCAATCAATAGAGTTCCTATTGACATCAATGAGAACACCATCATTCTTGCAACAATATCCCACTTTGTCATTGATGGAAACACAAGATGTAAAAATCCACCAAAGACCACACAACAACTCTGAACACTTTCTCCCTACACAACATTCTTGAAACCTCTCTTTTTCACATGATTCTCTTTCTCTAAGTAGACAGGTTCTTTTTCACATGATTCTCTCTCCCCCTTTCACATCAATGGAAAAGAATGATTTTTTTTGAATTTTTATCCCTTTTTGACACTAAACCAAAATTACCTACTCTAAATACCCCCAATTAGGAGTAGACCCAACTAAATCAACAACACAATTACAACTCATAACACTACCTACTCCCCCTGAGAGGTAGCCACCAACATCAATCTAGAAAGGAGATAGATACATAGATCCACTAGATTGATACATCCCCATAGGAATATAGTTCAAGAAAGGAGGGGAAATAACCCCAACTTATACTGAAGATACTCAAAGTATCCTTAGGAAGAGCCTTATTAAATATGTCAGCAATTTAATCCTTTGTAGGAATAAACTCAAGCTTCACTTCATTCTCGATAACCTTATCTTTAAAAAAGTGATACCTAATAGATATATTCTTTGTACTTGAATGTATTGCTAGGTTTTTTTGAAACTTTTATTGCACTTGTATCATCATAGGAGATAGATATAGGTTCATCATATACAACTCTAATATCCTTCAATTATTTTCTGATCCATAATACATGTGTACAACATGGTGCTATTGAAATATACTCAACCTTTGCAATGGATAAAGAAACTAAATCATGTTTCTTACTCAAACATGACACCAATCTTCATCGATGAAATAATGCACCACCACTTGTATGTTTCTTTTCATCAAAACAACCAACCCAATCTGCATCTATATAAAAATTTAATGTGAAATCAGTATCCTTAGGATATCACAAATCATAATCTAGTGCGCCTCTTAAATATCTAAATATTCTCTTTACTTCTATAACATGTGTTTATTTAGGATCTTCTTGAAATATAGCCACAAGATAAACTACATGCATGATATCTGGTCTGGTAGTAGTCAAATATAGCAGTCCACCAATCATAGATCTATACTTTCTCTAATCAACCTTAGTTGAATCATCATCTTTTCTCAATTTATAACTTGTCACTATAGTAGTACATACCAGTTTGGAGTCATCCATTCCAAAAATCTTCAACATCTCTTTGACATACTTAGACTGTGAAATGAAAATCCCTTTATCTATTTGATTGATCTATATCCCAAGAAAGAAATTCATCTCCCCAAACATTGAAATCTTAAATTTTTTCTATATTTATCCAAAAAAATTCTTACACATATCCTCATTTCCACCAAAGATAATATCATCCACATATACAACTACTATCAAGATTTTTTCTTCCTCAATTTTAAAGTAAAGATTGCTATCTATGGAGCCCTTACTAAATCCTTGTTGTATCAAGTGCATATCCAATCTTTCATACCAACCTTTGGGAGCTTGATTCAAACCAAATGGTTTCTTCTTCAATTTTCATACCATGTTTAGTTGATGTGACAATTGAAAACCTTTTAGTTGTTCCATGTAAACCTCTTCTCCCAATTATCCATTTAGGAAGGAAGACCTCACATCCATCTGATAAACCTTAAAATATTTATGTGCTACAAATGCCAAAAACATTATGATAGATTCCATTCTAGCCCTAGGAGAAAAAATCTCCTTAAAATATATACCTTCTACTTGTGAGTAACCCTTACACAAGTCTTTCCTTGTTTCTTACTATTTCTCCATTCTCATCCAATGTGTTCCTGAATACCCATTTAGTTCCAATTATGTTTTTATTTTTTGGTCAAGGGACCAATTACCTGTAACAATGGGAATTTTCCTAGGGTTAGCAATATCACATGCAAAACATAAAAACCCAAAGTAATAATGAAGTGCAAAGGAATAAAATGAAAACAAATGAAACAATCTTACCGAAATGTCTTCATCCTCCATGACTGACCTCCATTATACCTTCTCAACTTGCTGAAATATGTTGTTTCCCTCAGATTTATGATGAGCAAGCTAATGACAATGACAAGCCCTAAGAAAATGTTGAAGGATTTTAATGACTATATGCAAGAATGAAAGATGATGAAGAAGAAGAAATAGACAAAATTCAGAGACTAAGACATTTATATTTTTGTGACTATCTTCTTATTGGTAAGATGAAGACAAAATTGGCATTTTATAGAAAATGTAATTTTGTATGGACAGATGAGATTAAAGATTGATAAGTGCCCTAGAATCTATGGACAAGATTCAAAATGACAACCCACAATTAGGGTTAGGACAACATTAGGTCAAATTTGAAATGAATGGACAAGATTGATTTTTAGAAAATCAATTCAAGGGTTGACAATGCATGTGACAAGAGATTCTGGGCACACAAACTGAAGTTGCTGGAGAATCAAATAATAATTTAAAATTATTTGATTCAAAAGGGGATGTTGAATTTTTAAATTAAAAATTATTTTAATTCAAAAGTGGTGACAGTAAATAATTTAATTTAAATTATTTACTAAAAAGAGGGAAATTAGAAAGTGAGACTTATTTTAAATAAATACATTATATTTAAAATAAGCACAGTAAAAGAGGAGAAATTAAATAATAAAATTATTTAATTTAGGTGGTGGGAATTATTTTAAATAAATAAGATTTAGAAGAAATTAAATAATAAAAGTTATTTGATTTAGGTGGAAATTAAATAATGAAGATATTATTTAATTTATAGAAGAATGTGACAAAGGTAACCTTTTGAATTAAATAAATTGATATAATTCAAAATTTGGGAGAGTGGACCAAATTAAATAACTGAAATTTATTTAATTTAGAAGAGAAGAGGCTAATGAATAATTAGATAATTAAACATAACTATTTAATTATAGTGGAAGGTGGACAAAATTAAATAAATAAAATTTATTTAATTTTAGAAAGAAGAGGACTTAATTAGTGACATAATTAAATAAATAAATAAAAATTATTTATTTAATAATTAGGAAGACATAATGGACAAAAATAATTAAATAAATTAAGAAATTTATTTAATTATAGAAGGGCATTAGACAATTAGTGACACATTAAATAAATAATTAAAATTTATTTATTTAATAATCATGAGGAATAAACATATATGAATTAATTAAATAATTATGAATTATTTAATTAATAGTCAAAAGTGAGTCAGGGACATAATTAAAATGTCTTAATTATGCTAAAAGGATTAAACTAGAGCTTGCAGGCCTAGGTCATTTTTATGTGTCTACATTTGCCCCTCTTTGTCATAATGCAGCCTGTCGCATTGTGGCAAAGAAAATAAGTCAAAAATATGCCCGAGTGCAAAATAAGATGAGGAAGAATGACAAGGAGGGTTGCGGTATGCCCCCTCGAGAGGACGGACGAGTTCCAAGAACACGGGTGTGCTCTCGAAATTGAAGAGAAGACTAGAAGATGACGGGACAAGAAAGCGTTAGTAAAAGATATGGATGATGATATGGATGCAATGCCTATATGAGATGCATGTTAGTTCCTAGACCAAATCCTTCAACACCTTACCATAGGACTTTAATATTTATTGCTCTTTAATCATCATTGGGCAGATTGTTTGTGATGGCCAACAAACACCATGATATGACATAAGTCAAGATGTGCACGATCGTACCATCACACAAGACAAGCAGTCACATACAAGGATGATCATGACTCATACTAAAAGCACAATTTCCCTAGTCTTTTTGTAATAACCAGCTGCAAGAAAAAAAAGGCAAGAAGGACAAACCATGAAACGTCGTTGCTTCTCTAAATCCTATTTTTGGGACATCCTCAAGAAACTAGCAACATGATTGCCAAAAGAACAAAATAAAGCCACTATCATGATACGTCATTGTTTTTCTAAATCCCGTAGTTAGGACATCACTAAGAAACTAGTAACATGAGTGTCAAAAGACAAGAAAAACGTCATGAGACGTCGTTGTTTCTCTAAATCCTGTTGTTGGGATCTTGCTAAAAAACTAGTAACATGATGAAAAACCAAAAGACAAGTGCCAACTGTTTGCCAAGTGTGTCTAAATTTCAAGTGTTTTAATGTCAAGGTTGCCAAATGTCGAGTGATATCAAATTTAGGAAGGATGCATCCTGAATGATGTTGATATCTAGGAGATCAATTCTCCGAGTCCGGAGAATCCATCAAAATGCCAAATGATGAGGACTATGTTTAGGAAGGACACATCCAAAAGCATAAATAAATGATGAGAGTTTCTCTTTAGAAGGACACATCTGAAGAAGAATCCAAATTTTTCAGGTTAAAATGTCCTGAAAGAATTTGATTACATGCCATTGCTGATATGCTGAGTTGACCGAAATTGCTAATGAAACAGACTGTTGATAGATTTTTTCCTCGGGATTGATGGAATATTTTCTGGATTTGAAGAAAGTTTGACGTGTGTGAAAATGTTGTGCCATGAACCCTAATGCACTGACCTAGTGCGGCCTTGGGGGCTCATCGATTGATGGCCTTGCCTACGTCATGCACTCAGAGACCTCATAGTTCGACATGACAAATGACGTTATCCAAAGGACAAAAGTTTGAATCATGATTTTATTTTGACAAACCTAGAAAGACTGACCTAATGTCTCAGGGATTCAAAGATGAATCTTGCCTAAGTAGCAAATGCACAGAGACAACGTAGTTCAGACAAATGACAAAGATTGATTGGTGTGACTGAATGGACTGATGGGACAAGCATTGACTCTATTTTTGGGATTTTGACATTGACTTGGATGTTTTGGCATTTTCTTCAGGACATTTTTCAATTTTTAGGTCTTTTTTCAAGACTTTAAATTATTTTTAGGATTTTTTCAGAACATTTTCCAATTTTATGATTTTTTGATGTTTTGCAAAAATTTGTGACAAATGCATGTGAATGATGTTGAAACACATGAATCCAAGGACAACCATGATTTTTCTGCTAGTCAAGTTGAATACTAATTGGCAGGTGACGATGACAACAAAAATGTTGTTTGACGTGGGAAGGACACATCCCGAAACAACGCGAGGATGGCAATGATATGACAAGAGGATAAAAGTCTACAATAGGGCCAGGGACAAAGTCAAGGAAATGTTTTGGATGATGCACTAGGTTTTCCATATTGTTTCATGTGGAATGACTTAAGTAGGACTAGATGGAATGATGAGGTATCTTTACACCATTGACAAGGGAAACCAAGATAGGTGATAGGTATAAAAGTATAATGGATGGCTTCTGTAAAAGATAGGAGACGTGAGGACTATTATCATATAGTTGTCAAGGACAATGTCGCATGAGGCTATGATGGTAATGACATGATATGGAATAGGGTATGGTCAATGGATAGACATGTCAAAAAAAATTCAAAAGCATGATTTGTGTTTTTGCCCCAGTCTTTGTCAAGATCAAAATAGGTCGGAAAATGGATGGACATGATAAGGTTTAGATGGGTAGATGGAAATGTCATGTGAAGGGCATGGGAGATGAGACAACCTACCCCCAAGTGAAATGGTCCACATAGATTATTTATTCTACACATGATGCCTGTTTGCCAGGTTTTCATCATGGTACTTATCCAAAGCGCCTATTTTCCAGGTTTTCACTGTTGGACAAAAAATTTCTCTTTCCTTTTTTCTGGATTTTTCAATTTTTTTGCTGTCACCATGACGCCTATTTTCCAAGTTTTCATCAAGGTGAGGATTTAACTTTTTTTTATTTTTTTTGTATTTATGCATTTTGTCGGATAGCCTTGATGCTTTAGATGACCACTGACTGTGTTGAAGCCTTTGACGATGCTGATGTAGAGACTGGTGCCATGACATGCCAATAATGACCTTTCTGAAGTATTTTCCTTGTCAGGATGATATCACTTGCATACAACTAATTGATGTCATTGTGGTCCTTGTTGATACTAGAGTTGGCCTTATTAGAATATGCACATCGTGATAGAGTGTCATGAGAGTCCTTATGATAAAGAGTTGTTGAGAAGATGTGATGGATTTGTGACATGGGATGTTTGGATTTTAAGGAGGATGTAGGATTATGATGGTGGACATGGATGGGTTGGTTGGATGTTTGGATGTATTGGTTTTTATTTTCCAAACTTTGGGTGTTGGATTAGGATAGTGTTTGGAACCAACACTTTTATATGTCTTTCTTTTTGGCCATTTTGACGAAGGTGGGCATGTATTATATGTGGGAGTCCTCTTGTGCCGTGGCTCCACATTTTGATTGAATTTTGGATTTGGCATATTTTCTTTGCCTGATTCATTCTTTTCTTGACTTGATCCATTTTATTTTGGGACCCACTTTAGCTTTATTTGTCCACTTCAATTTTTGTCTAATTCCATGGTCTTTGACATGTTATTTTGAACTTTGGATTTGTAATAATTTTGTTGGTTCCAAATGGAAGGTTTATTCATGATGGAATGATGGTTTGGGGTGTGGAGGGAAGGGGTGTTGGCAACAATCTTATGACAAGGAATACTTATGACACCCATTTTGAAGTTTGTACTTGATAAAGTTGCCCCCAATATCGAGGAGGGACCACTAACGTTATTAGATTTGTGGACTGATGAATAGCCAAGACCTTGATGTCTGTAATGTGCTTGAACTTGTACGGGTTCCAAAATTCCTTGCTCATGTAGACCTAATCCTTTTCCCTGATAATGCATGTTCTGACAAATTTTGCTTGCGATGGGCTACTTGTTGTTGTGGAAGAAAGATGCTAGCCCATCCTTATTATGGAAATTAATGCTTGAAATCTTCTCATCTGTGAGAAAGCCTGCTCTGAAAAAGATGGATGATCCTAATTGATAGGATGTTGTAGCTTCACTGAAATGTTTGACAAATTTTTGACTGACATATTCGGTTTGATTTTCTGACATATCAGATTCTAATGATTCTGTTGGTGCTTCGAAGCTGATGTTGAAACCGTCTTCATGGTCATGGTCATAGAGCCCATTGAGTTCAGTTATAGCTTGATCATTTGCAAATATGTCCATGCTAGGAGACTATTGTTCTAGTGGTAGATCATCTATGTGTCCCATAGAGGCAAGTGTCTCATTGTTGGTAGTGTAAATGTTGGAAGCTTGGAGAGGGTCATCTTCAAGTGTTTCATCATGAAGGACATAAAGGTTAATGAGTGGATCATTTTGGACTTCTTCAAAAGTAGCGTCTTGATCGAAGATGGGCTCAGTTGGAATGACATGATCGAAAATAGGGTCTTGACCAAGGATAGGTTCATCTTGAATGACATGGTTGTGGATGGACTCTTGACCAAGGATAGGTTTCTTTGGTATGCCATGATTTTCTAGGAGGACTTCTTGAATGGATGTAAAGATGGGGTCCAATAGACTACTTTGATCTGGAAAAGATGGTGATGTTATGATGTCATGATTTGGACTTGCCTCTTGACATGTATCCTCAAGTGTAGGTCAGAAGGTGGGACTTTGGAGACCATGATTAGATATGTTTTCACGGAAACATGGAGTGTCTTGGAATCGATTGGGGTATAATGGACTAGAATATGACATGGAGGTTTGGACTTGGTTGAGGGATGATGGGCTAGGATAGGACATGAATGCATGACAAGGATATGATGTGGATGGAGTACTAGGATATGACGTGGATGAAGGACTAGGATATGACATGGATAGTTGGTTTGAATTGATGGATGGTTGATTTCCCTTGTCAAAGTTAGGGTGGGTATGACTAATGGACGTTTGTTGTGACTTAGTGCCATGGATGGTGTTAGGGGACTCTTGATAGTAGATGGATAGAGGACTAGGACTCATGGATTGTTGGTAAGATGGATATATGGATGGAGGGCTAGGGGTTGTAAATTTGGACTTGGATTGGAGGTATTGTGTTTTGAATTCCCTAGCAAGTTGTGCTTGACCATTACCAATGAATTGGCATTCAATTCAACTAGCAAGCATGTCATAGTGACTTGAAGACATGATGGTGGATGGGATGAGACTAAGATTGTGCAAAGTAACAATGCAAAGTGATAAAAGGGGATGCCTTATGTCAAATGATTTTTAGGAAAGGTTTTTTAACCATACAAAGTTTGACCAATGTGTTAATTTGGATTGTCAAAGGACTGATTTGAAGGCCAAGATGACGAAATGACAAGGTGAGATTTTCACACTAGACTTATGAGTTGGAAGTAGCTCACCAAAGGACAATGACTAAGGATTGATTTGTTTGACTTGGTCCAATGACAATTTACTTTTTGAGACAATGGTTTAACAAAGCAAGGAAAGTTTTCTTATCCCAAAGTGCGCAAAATTGAGGACTTAATTTGATAAATGCGATTCATGATGGCAAAGGCATTGCAGAAAGTGATTTGACAAAATTTTAGGCCGATTGCAAAGATTTTCTTCAGTTGACACTGTATTTTTCGTATTTTAGCAAGTTTGATGTTTATTTGTCTCAAAACAGTTGGCAAATACATAGTGTGGTAAAAAATATGAAAATCAACCACATAGAAGTCATTTTACAAAATCTTATGGCTGCAAGGATAGTATTCTTTTGGATCCCACTAACTGCATATCCTTAGTGAATGAATTCAAAAGCTTGGCCCCACAGGCTCCCCCTTACAATGCACTCACTTCTCAGGGCAACCAAGCTTCCAACCTCCATGAAACTCCCATGGCTGATTGATCATCTCTACTAAGAACTGCGCAGGTGCGGGTGCCTTTGCAATGACCATTGTTGCACCAAAGAATAGAAGGTTTTTGGCTTGCTAGAACACAGGTTTTAATTTGGACATCTGTTCAAGTGGTTATACATGAGGCCAAGATTAAGCTCAGTTATGGAGGCACTCCAAC